>JAYKTE010329427.1:0-11124 GCA_036873565.1 Xipholeptos notoides | reverse complement strand
ACTGGACTACAAAAAAATAGAAAAGGAGACGTCTAATCGTAAGAGTTGATATTTATAGCATTTTGTCGACATAATTTTCGATGGCTAAAGTTGGGGTATGGCTTCCAGTACGAACACATTCGAGGTGTACCAGTTCTGTCCACACCATGCTGTAGCATTCTCTGACGACTATGGGGGAGTTGAAAGTCTTTATTGAAAAAACGCGCATGACCAGCAACGGGACTTCTTGGGTAAGGTATGACATATTGCTTAGGAACTTGCTGTATAGTCACGTAATCAGCAAGCCTCGGTTTGAATAAGTAAGCCTTTTTCTGGGTTTGCCTAAGAAGAGCTTCTCGATGAAGATCGCTTGCATCTTTACGAAAACGATTCCGAGGCGGAGAACGTAATCTCCGTTTCTGACTCTGTAAATTGAAGATGGTAAGGTTGAGAAGCGACTGATGCAAAATATCTGCTTTCAAGTAGTTTTGAAATTGAAAAGGTGAAGGTTCTGTCGTCATCACGAAATTCCCACCCGTGTAAAAGTTGTAAAACATTAGAATATAAAAAAAAATATGTTTTCTGGAATGGAAATTAACGGAATCACTAACCAAAAGCCCCGGTAGCGAATTGTTTAAGTCCTTCTTCTGCGCTTGTCGTCTATTAATAAAGAGCGATACATTTATATATACAAATTGGTGTTAACCTAATTTCAAAAATAGGAATGTTCATACGTTATGGGGCATTCCATTTTCTAGGTTGTGAATTTAGATCTTTTTTATCTAATGTGTAGAGCTATGACAATATTCTTTTATTAAAGAATATTCTTGTTACAGTCCTACTCTTTACTTGACTATTTTGCGATTTAACCATTTCTTTTAATTCTGTAGTTATAACTAATAACTACAGAAATTAAAAAGTGGTAAAATCGCAAAATAGTGAAATCTGTGACAATAATATTCTTTGATAAAAAAAAATATTGTGACAGTCCTAGTAATGTGCTCTTGTTGTTTTGTTTTTTTGTCTTTTTTTGTTTTTTTGTTCTTTTGTCGTTAATGACTAAAAACAGTTTTGTATAGAGATATTTTCGGTTTTGCAAGGAGGAATAAACCAAATTCTTAGATGACCACTAATACTATACGAATTTGCCAATATTTGGTTTACAGGATTGAAATTTAATACATGGGGTTTTCGAACCTGTGGAACAATTTCTATTTGCCTATGATCTGGAAAATAGCTGCTAAGGGGGCAAACATGAAAAATTGAGCGGTTTCGTGGATCTGCTGTGTGGGGGCTACGTTAGTCATAGGGATACCACAATTTACTAAAATGATTTTCGGCTATCAAAAAAATGACGGCAGTTCTCTTAGGAATAAAAAAAATCTTGGAATTACAAAAAACACAGAGCACAAAAGGAGCATAAAAGTTACCCTCGAGCAAAGCCGAGAAATACTTTTTGAATTCAACGATAATATTGGATTTTCCAAAAATTACTATTTTAATAAAAGAATGACACACACTCGCACATTTACATTTTTATTGTTGTTGTTGTTGGCTTCGTCAATCTCGAGAGATCATGAAATTCTGCGTCCTGGTTCTGTCCATGATTCAATCGGGGGGGGTAAGCTTTTGATGTGGCTGTGCAGGCCGATGCGGGAATCACATATTTATACAAACACACACATACATGGACCCTTCTCTCTATATACTCATACACACACATAACTATAGAGATGCATCCATTACATAAATACGTATACACACATACATACATACATTCATATATGCACATATATATAAATATATATACACACACATATATATACACACATGCACATGCGCCCATATGTACATACACGCACACATATAGCCGCAGGACCTATTTTACTACGGCAGTTCTCTTAAGAATGAAATATTATCTTAATAAAAGAATAATACATACTCGCACACACATATACATTTTTATGGTTAAATTAATAAGACACAAACTATAAGGATATGAGTTTATACAAATTGATTTATTTTGATGCGCTTTTTGAAGTCAAACAAAAATATTGTCACGTGATGATGAGGGAATAAGCAAAGCATATATGTCTCTTTTTTATTCTTTCATTTAATTATATTTGTATTTTTTAAGTTGTTTTTTTTTCGGCAAGTTTACAGGTTGTTAGAAAAACTTAACATTTTTCTCACAAAATAGTCCAGTAGCATTCTAAAAGTACTAATCGGACTGTTTTCCTCATCTATAATATTTTCTCTTTCACGGTGTTTCGTGAATATATTATAAATGAGGAAAATAGTCCGATTAGTACTTAGGGCTGTGACAATATGCTTTTATTAAAGAATATTCTTGTCGTTCCTTGACTGTTTTCCGATTTTACCCTTTTTTTTTTAATTCTGCAGTTATTAGTAGTGCTGTGATAACATGCTTTTATAAAAGAATATTCTTGTGACAAACCAAATAACTAGGTCTGTGACTATAATATTCTTTAATAAAAGCATATGACCATAGCCCTATTCATCATACCTCATCTCAAGGATTACGAAAAATAAGTACAGTAGCAATTTTTTCTCTTCTTTTTTTCGTTTTTTTTTTTTCTTTTTTTTTTCAAAGGCGATAAGGCAAAAAACCCACCGAAATCTTTCGGCCATTTTTCTTCTTCTTCTTCTTCTTTTTCTTCTTCTTCTTCAAATGTTTATTTAATTTATTTCCCATTAAAATCCTCTTGAAGTTGGTGGATGGTGAACATGGAGTTTTATCTTTTAATTTGCCACGTCTTCATAAAATAAAAAAAAAGAATACCATCAATTTAACTTTTAAAAACTGAGATATTCTGTAATTACGATCTTTGGAGCTTTGCTAAAAATCGATTATTTAATTATTAATTAAAAAATCGATTATTCAATTATTAATTTCTTTTGTATTCTTTAAAATTGTTTATATATATATATTATAAATGAATTTACCGTATTTATTTTGAATTAATATCAATAAATAATTTGGAAATTTGGTTATTGATCTATTTCATTCTTATTAGAAATCATCAGTGCAACTCATCCAATTTGAACCCGTGATCCTAATGTTCGGAGACTCCATCTCTAACCATGAGCCCACGAACGCATTTATATATCTATCATTTATTGTATTAATTCTAGATGGTCAAGGCTGTTAAGCGAAAAGAACGTGGGGAGACGAAATAAACATATTAGATCGAGACACAATAAAAACTAGAATGTAACTGACAAAAAAATCTGAATCCCTGAGGATGGTCGAAGAACGAAAACCTTTGGACACTGACATTACCACCTCTGGCTAGAATGGTCTTGGTTTATTGATACTCAAGTATAACTTTATCCTCCCTTTAAAAATTTGAGTCGTACCACTAGTTTTCTTCTGATGTCATTCCCAGGATAATTTGTAAAATCTAACGTATATAATATTTAAATGGTATAGATTGCGAATAGTTAACGAAAAAAATTGCATTTTCTCAGAGAATATTATCATTGCTTATTATCGTTATTTAGATCATTCCAATATAATAAAGCTATTGTTAATAATAAGACAAAAAAGGAATTTGAATAATCTAAATTATTCTAGCAATGCTACTAATAATTCGGGATGTAACAATATTCTTTTATTGAAGAATATTCTTGTCACAGACTTGACTGTTTTGCGATTTTACCACTTTCTTTTTATTAGTAATAACTACAGAATTTAAAGAAATGGTAAAATCGCAAAATAGTCAAGTAACGACTAGGGCAATGACAAGAATATCATTTGATAAAAGCATATTGTCACAACCCTACTAATAATACTACGTCTTTGTTTTTTATTTTGTCTTGTGTTTTGTTTGCTTTTGTGAGGGATTGCTGTTTATTCCGCCGCAAGAGATTGATTGTACCTGCGTTTTTAGTGTGATAGGGGTTTTTCTTATTTAGAAGACAAAATATCTTTGAATCTATAAAAATATTTTTTCTTTTAGTAATAAGCTACTACATAATGTAATATGTTGTCCTTACTTGTTCAGCTCTGAATCTTTTCATGGAATTTAGCTACATGCGACGTAACTTATGCCCGTTGCTGTTAATAATATTTTCCTGAAAAAGAGAAAATATCAATTATTTGTTATATACATAGGATAAATAAATGATATCAAACAAAATAATAAAATAAAACTTTTACATTACTAAAATACATAGAAATGAGAGAAATCAATTCTTTTAAAGAACATAAACCTTTATTAAATATTTCCTAAAATAGACAGTGAAACACGTATTTGGACACATGCAAAAAGAATGTTTAATATTCAATTGGGCCCCCTTTAGCACTAATTACCGCTGTCAAACGATTGCTGTAGTTTTTTACAAGGTACTGGGAAATGCCTAACGGAATTTCTTCCTATTTTTCTTTGGCTATAGACTTTAATTGGTGGATGTTTGAGGGGCGCTCTGTTCTAATCTGTCTCTCCGAAGTTTGACACAAATTTTCAATGGGATTCAAGTCTGGTGATTGGCTGGGCCATTGCCAAACATGAATTCCCTTATTCTCAAACCATTTCTCACTTGCCTTCGCTGTATGTTTCGGATGATTGTCTTGTTGGTATCACCAATCACCAGACAATCACATTTTCTCCACAGATCTTTGCAAGTTATTCTCCAAAATATCCTTGTGTGTATATCCCTATACTTGTTTCACTATCTATTTTAGGAAATGTTTAATAAATGTTTATGTTCTTTAAAAAAATAATTTCCCTCATTTCTATTTATTTTAGTAATGTGAAAGTTTTTTATTTCATTATTTTGTTTGATATCATTTGTGCCAATTTTCTGAAAAATAAACATTCTTGTTTTGTCCAAAGACTTGTTTCGCCTCACTGCATGTCAACATCTTAAATTATGTCACGTACCTGAAATTTGAAATAATTCCAAAAAGCCCCAGTTATTCATAAAAGTGTCTGACCTTTGAACTGCTTCTTAGTCCGCGTCTTAACAAGTTCACCACTCACTACGAATAACTCCAGTCATTGAATACATAATTCATACAAAAAAAAGTTGCGCTAACCAAAATGTACAACTTACTTGTCTGCTGTGTAAAGATCTAATGAACTTGCGGTTCCTACGGCTGCAATAACATTACCAAAATTAGAAATAATTCCATTTGTATTTTGCTTCAAAGTAACTGGGTCCATTTCCCAATAAGCATTTCCGGGCTAAAAATAAAATAAAATCGATCTATTAAAAATCTATAATAAAATTTCAAATCCATAACAATATCGAAATTATAATTAAATTAGGTTGACAACTAAGTTCCTGCCATTTTGTTTGAATCTATTTCTGTTAGTTTTTATTTAAAGAGAAAAAAAATTAAGACAGAAAGAAGGTGTGAGGGAGAGTGTGTGTGAGAGCGAGAAAAAGTAAGAGAGTAAGAAAAAAAGGGAAAGGTGGGTATGTGTAATTCAGAATTATAGAGAGTGTGTGTAGGCGTGTGTTTTTCAGAAAAAAAGAGAGAAAGAGAGAGAAGGGGAAACGAGAGATGGAATGATAGAAAGGTGGACTAAGAGAGAAAGAAAGAGGCGGGAGTATAATTTTTTTTTAAACGGCAAGAACTTAGTTGCCAACCCAATAGAATAGAAACGATGGGACTATCAGGAGTATGACAAGTGTCTATCTTCTCTGAGCTGTCTTACTTTTAGTTTCACTGAGAAATAGGATCATATAAGAACAAAAATCTTACCAACAAGAGTGTCAAGATGTCTCCATTCATGGCTGCAGCGATGGGGACTATCCCCAACTCAATTGGTGTATTTGAATCTTGTATGTGATTAGTAAAGGTATACAGTTTCGATCCTAACGAAGAGGAAATAAAATTAAAACGGGTGTATCAGAAATTATTGGATTTGAATAAAATCAAAAGATGAAATAAACTGTGTGTACAAAAACTAACGTTTACCAAAAATGATTGTTCTCGGCATTAAATGACCTAAAATGGTTGATATGCCGTAAAAACACACAAAAAAAGATGAAATGCATAATTTCATTCAAAACGTCATAAAATGGTTTCGTTGATTATCGTTAGTTCTTATTGCTGTAATTGTTATTATTATACCAATTTGCTTGCCCGAAATCCGTCCGACCGTCCGGTGTCACAAAAACATCAGCATTGACATTTCTCAGTTATGACGTCAAAAAAGAACAAACCAAGACAATTCAATAAATTATTTTCTTTTCTTTATTTTTCTTCTTTTTTTTACTTTCGTTCAGGCTTTTGGAATTTCTTTTGTAATCTTCTTTAATTTTTAATTATTTTCTTTTTTAGTAGATCAAGTTATACTAAATGGCTCTCAAACCAAAAAATTTACTCATTTTATAGACTTTTGATTTTTGGTAAACGTTATAACCTTAAACTATGGACAACAATTTGTGTTACTTTGCTTTTGTGTTTTGCATATGTATTAATAGTTTGTTAGAAAAAATGTATCATAGATCAAAACAAAATATAGGTAAATTGGGTGGTTGAAACTTTTCCAACAGATATAATTTCAAAATTAAAAGTAAAAGCATATTCTTCGGTCTGCTCTGCTAGAATTATGAGGCCTATTTCACAAAGACTTTTAAGAAACTGGTAAATTTGAATTGCTTACCACTAATCACGTACACCCGATTTAATTTGGAGTAGAAGGCAGCCCCGTTGACTGAGAAGATACCAGGATAAACAGACACGATCTTACTAATGCTTCCAGTTAAATGACCATTTTTATCCAGCTCATACAATTCGTCACCTTTAAATCCAATGTATTTTGGTCCAACTGTCAAAACAAAGAAATGAGGATCATTAAGAATTACTTAGTATATCCAAATAGGTAATATCTGTTTTGTTTTGTTTTTTTATTGTAGCGTTGCGTAATCTCTTGTTTGGGCTTTCTTGAACGTTTTATAGTGCAATAACTACAGAATAAAAATAAAATAGTTATTAGTAGGGCTGTGACAGTATCCTTTTATTAAAGAATATTATTGTCGTTACTTGCCTCTTTTTCGATTTTTCCAATTTTTTTTTTTCTATAGTTATTAGTAGGGACCCTTTAAATAACCACAGAATTAAAAGCAATGGTAAAATCACAAAACAGTCAAGTAACGACAAGAATATTCTTTAATAAAAGAATATTGTCACAGCCCTAATCATTATATGCGAGTTCAACTTTAAGTCGAATCATTACGTTCATTTTCGGTTGCTTATGGAGTTGGTTAACTCGAGAGAGTGACTGATCTAAATGAAGGACAAGAATATTCTTGTCACAGACCTAGTTATTAGTCCTGTGACAAGAGTAATCTTCAATAAGAGAGTATTGTCACAGCCCTAGTTGTTACATTAAAATCAAATTCCAAATGAAATACTAAATAAGTATTGATGAGTGCAATGCATAAACGTAAGTTTGTTATTGCTTATACTTACGGTTCATCATGGCTGTATAAGTGAAGGGACATTTTAGATTCGGTTGCGACAATGTAGTTGTAGTAGGGATTGGAGGAGTGGTAGGAGTGGTTGGAGCAGGAGTTGGAGCAGGAGTAGGAGCTGGAGTTGGAGCAGGAGTTGGAGCAGGAGTAGGAGCTGGAGTTGGAGCAGGAGTAGGAGCTGGAGTTGGAGCAGGAGTAGGAGCTGGAGTTGGGGCAGGGGTTGGGGCAGGAGTTGGAGCTGGAGTTGGAGCAGGAGTAGGAGCTGGAGTCGGGGCAGGGGTTGGAGCAGGAGTTGGAGCAGGAGTAGGAGCTGGAGTTGGGGCAGGAGTTGGAGCAGGAGTTGGAGCAGGAGTAGGAGCTGGAGTTGGGGCAGGAGTTGGAGCTGGAGTTGGGGCAGGAGTTGGGGCAGGGGTTGGAGCAGGAGTCGGGGCAGGAGGAGAAGTGGGTGGTGGATAATATGCTGCAAAAACAAGAATAGAACATATATTCATCAGCATGTGACTTCAATTAAAACGAAAAAAAAAAACTCAACTGATTGTGAGCGATTTTGTTGAGTTAACGAAATGGATCATTTTGTATTTTTTTTAAAAACAAGCAAATTATTATCTTCTCTTTTGTTTCAATAGAAAAATAATCTTTTTTAGACTTGCAAACTTTTTACTTTACTATAATATTTCGGGGGGGTCAATTTGGCCTAGTGGATAAGCAGTCGGACTTCGAAATCGTAGTACGCTAGTTCGAATCTGTGTCGTTCCGTTTGCGTTCATATTCGGACTAATCCCCTCCAGCTATTGGTTAGATAGCGCATATTGTGTCATTCAAAAAAATTAAGTGTGGACAAAAACTAACGTTTACCAAAAATGGTTGTTCTCGGCGTTAAATGACCTAAAAGGTTGACCTGGTAAAACACAAACAAACAATAATATTTCGGCAAAGGATTTTAAAGCGTAAGATATTCTGTGTGAAAGATGATCAGGCATTTTAGTCACCTGGCCTGTGAGATTATGTAAGGGGCATTGAAAATTTGTTTGGGTTTTACGGCATATCAACCATTTATGTTATTTAATGCCGAGAACAATCATTTTTGGTAAACGAATTTTTTGGTCGATACTTAGTTTTTTAAATAACACTATATGCACTATTTAACCCATAGCTGGAGTGAATGTAGGGATTCACATCTTTCAGTCCGATTATGAACTCAAACGGAACGACTTCGATTCCGAAGTCTGACTACTTATCCACTTGGCCAAATCGACTTCCCCGTAAGAGATATTAAAGAGTAGTTTCGTTAAAGAGAGGAATAAAGTTAATAAAAAACGTCGTGGATCGAGAACACTTTGCCGATGAACACCTTATTGTCCCTTATTGTCCCTTATTGACAAAATGCGACGCAAATTTAGAATTAGCAGTTTTTACATTTTTTTAGAATTTAGAAGTTTTTAATTTTATTTTTCTATTTTACTCTATTGCCATTTTAAACAATTTGGAAATTTTTATTATCTTAATATACCCAGCTACTAAGTCTCTTGTTAGAAAACAAAAAAAAAATAGAATTAAAAATACTAAAAAGGAAAATTAAAATTCTTTTTAATGAAACTTGTCTGAATAATGAAATTCTGCCTAAATATATAAAATTTGGAAATTGTAGTTTGTTTGGTTGGTTTTGTTGGTTTTTTCTTGTTTTTTCGGGTTTTAAGATTCAGTACATCAAATAAATTTTATCCTATTTTCGTAGCAAATTATATTTTTTACTACAAAATGTTTGTAATCAAAAGCAGGGGCGGGTCGGGCCCTCGGACAGTTTCTTACAGTCTGGGAAACAGGTTTGAACTTTCTGAGTATAACCAGTCCCAAAATAATAAATAAACAGCGACATTTTTTTTACTACATTCATTCGTAAGGTTTCTTCGTTTTCTTTTTCTTTCTTTGTTTTTCTTTTTTTTTACACAAATTTAGTTTGATTGCTAACGAAGATACTTTTTCTTGGCCAAATTTTCATTTTTGCACGTTCACGGACCTGCCTGTACTTTTGCCCAGTAATCCGCACGCACGGTCATGAGAAACGCACACTATGATGTGCAGCTAAAGGGGCCAAGTCAGGGCCCCCCCACCCTTTGTAGTGCCGGTCCCTCGGACCAGGTTCGATTGGACCGATGGCTCAGTCCACCCCTGATCAGAAGATACCTGCGTGTAAAACTGAAAGTAATTTAAAAAAGAAAGATTCAGAAAAATTCAAACCTACGGTAAAGAGTTTGTATGCCCTTGATGTCGTCCAAGGAAAGCTGTGCGTTGGGGTTATAACCTGGGTAGTAAGGGGCCATAATAGAATTGGTTTCCTGAGAATGTAGCAGACCTAAAGCATGTCCGATTTCATGAAGAGCAACTACGTATAAATTTGTTCCATAACTTGTCCCATCAGTCCATGCCTCACTGTCATCAAAATGTATATCTCCGTCTTCGGGAAGGAAAGCATGAGCAAGAACACCACCTTCAAATATAGAGAGAAATATCAGTTAACCACTCAGGAAAATTTCAATAATTTTATCTTTAACCCTTTGGACCCTAAAGGGCCGTTATATCGGCCTAGGTGACTTATTTGTAAGAGACAATCCAGCTGATATTTCTACCCACCATTGTCCTCCAATAAACGACTCGGGTTGGCTAGTTGGTAATTTTGCTAAGTCAGTGTCCAAAGGGTTAAGTTTCTGAAAATAAAATGTTTTGACCTTGTAGAGAAGCTAGTTATGCCCACCCACCCTCTTGGTTTGAGCCGATATAGTCAGACACTCATGACCAGATTTAGCCGTTTGTATCGCACACACATGGTCAGTACAACAAACACCTCCTCCAATCGGTATCACACCTTTGATCTCTTAAGCACAGAGACAACTTGAACTGCCTCCCCTCAAGTCTATAACTCACCCAGTGCTGGAACGCACGTGGCTTTACAATTCCACAACGCTTCAGACCTTTTTTGAAGTTTGTCAAAAATAAGTAACTGAAATAAAGTGCAGTATTCAGCTTAATAGGCTGACATGTAAACGACAGGTTTTCTAACAGTATTTGTGTAGCAATAGTTTGGTACTCCTTTTTGGTGTGTGGCCGTTTGTTAATGAGACCAACCGCTTCAACATCAGCAGTTATGACAGCGATAAAAGTAAGACATTTTCAATTAGCAGATAAAAACTCAGCTTTCCATCATTCATCGCAACCATTGTTTGATATTTAGACATCAAAGGTTTTAATTACTATTTCAATTATAACTTGTATCTTTTGCTTTGATTGGGGTAAATAGTGATTATCAAGAATGAATAGGATTTTACTTCAGCAGACTATTATTCCCAACTAGGCGAAGAACTAGCCTTTCTCGTGGAATATGGATGATGATGACGATGATGATGATGATGATGATGATGGATGATGATGATGATGATGATGATGATGATGATGATGATGATGATGATGATGATGATGATAGCATCCCTCCGTCTCGACAGACGGTGGAGAAAGGTGTCATCAAACCATGTTTGGTTGATAGACGGCCTACAAAGAGATTTTTTTATAGTGGTGAAGGCTTGTGTAGCACCATCCACACTTTTTGGAACTGCTGATAACACACAATCGGTGCAAAGCATGCCACGGACTACCTGAACAACAGCCTTCAGGTTTTTACTTCAGAGATTTTCTTCTCTT
>JAYKTE010329316.1:0-7500 GCA_036873565.1 Xipholeptos notoides | reverse complement strand
TGTTTCAGTTTATGATTTCATTACTAACCCATTTATACGCCTTTGAAATATGACGCCATTTTTTTTACAGAACTGATTCAAGTGCTTATTGTTGGGTAATGGCATCAGAATTTTTTCTGTACTATTTTGTACGTCCGATTCGTCTCAATGGTAATTCCTTTACTGATTTATTAATGGGTGGTAACCCCCCCCCAAAAAAAAGAAGCAAAATTAAAAAAAAAACATAGCAAAAAAAGACGAAGACAAAACAAAAGAGAAAAGAGAGAGCATGATAAAAGACAAAAAAACAAAGTAACAATCCCAAAAGACCAAACAATTAATCAAACAAAAAACATCAAAGAAATCCCTATAGGAAATGTTTTTCTCTCCCTTCGGCCTCTTTCCGAGGAGAGTATTAAAACGATTGAAACACACCCCACCTAGCCATCGATTTTGTCCCTTTATTTGTTTCTGCTCGTTAACAACTGATTGCCAGAAAGAAAAAACAAATCCAAACGACATGATTACAATTCTGGTTTTTACAGCAATAATATTCACTGCTATCAATGATGGTTTTATTAAAGACTAGAAGTATTGTCTGGCATTTCCTGGGAGCTTGGGACTTGCTTCTAAGGTTCTTAAGAAGCCTATTACATAGAAAAGCGGTACTATACATTAAGTTAGTAAAGTGGTAACCACTTTTACAAATGTCAATTGAAATTGTAATTAATGAAATGTATTTTCCCGTTGTGTTATGCAAATTTCGGTGGTCTGAATGCGTTGATGCTCACTTTTGCATTAATTTTAATCTGTGTCTTTTATAATCACAAATTTGTATCCCCCTTAGCAGCTGTTTATCCGGCTCAAAACCAACTAGAGCGTTCCCAGGTCTGAATACTCCATATATCAAATTTAAAATCTTTAGAACCAACATTCTCGGAGTATTTTAGTAGAGATAGCAATGGAACAATTTTAACTTTTACTCTTTAGCAACTAAATCTCCGACTCAAAACCGATAACCAATATATGAAATTTCAAGTATGTAGACCCCAAAGAGTAGTTTGGTATAGACTATTCCAAACACACAGAGACATATGCATGCACTTTCTATACATATGCAAATTGTGTTGTTATTATTGAATTTTCACAAATGTGCAACATCTGTGCTCGGGTAAAAATAGTAAAACTTTGAGGGGAGTATTACACTTCATTTTCCTATTTTTTTTTCTTCAAACCTATGTGTAGGTTACAGAATGAAAAATCTAAAGTGATAAAGACCTTTGCGCCCACAGCCTATACTCTTTGATATACAATATATAATTACTTTAAGATCACTCAGAACTTCCCGGATGATAAAACAGTAATGAACGCAGAAGGACGCACATTGTATAACAAAAGCCTTATCTATGAGCTACTAAAATGCTATAGAGATTTGTAGGCTGATGTGGAAAACAATAACATTCAAAGCACTCCATCTAATAGTATAGCCGTCAACACGACAGTTGTAACAAAACCGGAAGCCTCCTTTTGTCTAATGCTTGAAGTTCAACAAGCTAACCGTAATCGACCATAAATAACCCTCGAGCAAGACACGAGATTAATCTCACAGTGAGTTGTACATCAGTTGGGATTTAACGATAATCTGTTTTGGTGGACGATGCACGATGAAAAAAAAGCAATTTGGTTTCGTTGTGCATAATCGAACAGTGAGTCTAAGAAAAATAAAAATAAGTGTTAACAACGTCATTTATTTGTATGTTTATAATAGTGAGAATGTGTATGTGGAATCGTCTGTTCCAAACTACTCTGCCAAATTTGAGTCTAGAGACTTCAAATTTGAGTCTAGAGACTTCAAATTTGAGATATAGGTTATTCAGACCTAGGGAAAACATTTTAATCGGTTTTGATCCGGGGGTTTAGCTGCTAAAGGATCAAAGTTAAAAGATTGGACCGTTGCAGTCTCTACCAAAATACTCTGCCAATTTTATGTCTGAAAACTTAAAATTTGATATATAGTGCATTAAGACACGGGGAATACTTTATAATTGGTTATGAGCTGGAAAAATGCTAAGGCATCAAAATTTGGAATGACAAAAAAGCACAACTCAAACTAAACACAAAAGCATTCATACCACCGAAACTTGCATAGCACAATGGCAAAATTCTTTTCATGAATTAAAATTTGAATTGACATTTGGAAGAGCGTTTACTGCTTTACGAATATAATGTACAGTATTACTTTCCTATATAGTAGGCTTCCTTAACTACCTTAATAGCAAGTTTCCGGCACACGAGCAAAGCTGGGCAATATTTCTAGTAATAGATAAAGTTCAGCTGAATCCGAACATACAGGGTGAGTCTTTGTGTGTTTGCATCTGGCTTACTGACTTGTTGGAAGTTGAGTCGGCTAAACTATTGAATACATACAAATCTGTATAGAGAGCCTCAAGGGAAGTTAAAATTCACAAATGGCCCTTATACTTATATATATGTATATCCCAGTTAAGAGAGTCACTATTTAATCCATAAATAAATATTCTCGATAAATAGGGATTGAATAGGCTGATCTTCAGTGCTGGAGCAAATATTCTACTAACAAAGCTGTGAGTCGCTTGTTCCATTATGACATAAACGGGCAGTATTCCGGTTTGATTTTTCTTTTTCTTTTACTAGAACTATTGTCTGGCTATACTCGGGCACCGCAGACTTGCTACTAAGGTAATTAAGTAGGCCTGTCATATAGGAAAGCAGCACCCCACACATACAATTTTTGGCAGTCTTGTAGTTGGGATTGGGAACTTCTCAAATAGGTTCCATAATTTTAGAGGTATATATATTTTGCCTATACACCGTCCTGATACGTGATCTATTTTATTTTCACCAGGAACACATGTTACAAGTTATTGGATTATCATTATTCATTTGGAAAATTTTATTGAATCTTTTACTTTCGCAACATTTTTTTAATTAATTACTATTATTCTTTATTTATTTGTTTTATTCTACTTGAATCTCTACATTATGAGAACTGAAATTGTAAGCCACATATTAACAATTGAAGGAATTGATGGTAGGAGAGGAACCGTCACATATTTCATGGAATTCCTCGGTAATGATTTAGAAGCTGTAGCTTCTTCATGGCTGGTAAGTAACACCAACATCTGCAAATGCTGCAATAAGTCTAGAGGGTTGAACAGAAGAACCAAACTTTTGGACGGAATTGTGTGGAATTTTCCAACAACAGCATGTAAGTCCTTGTCCAGTGTAAGGAAAGGGTCTTTCTTCTAAAGAAGTCACTTACAGCTAATCCAATTGCTGAATTTTTTATTCTGGTTGAGCATCGAACTGATCAAATGAAGAATTATGCAGGAGATACAAGTGTCCTAACACTCTATCGTCTACTGGATGTCTTTCATCCGTGAGGTCTGTGTGGCAGATATACTGGAGAAGAACCCGATGATGCAGGGGTGGGCCATTGGATCAATAAACTCAGTGTAGTCGAGATTGACGAGTCACTATTCTTCGGACGCAAATAAAACGGAGGTAAAGTGTAGGAGTTTGTGTTTTCGAAGCAGTTGAACGGGGAACAACCCGATGCCACCTTCAGGAAGTCGAAAAGAGTGATCGGGCAACGTTATTCCCAATTATAAGATCCTGAGTTCTGCCAGGGACCAGGGTCATAAGTAACGAATGGGACGCGTACGAAGGTCTGCACGGCCTCCTACACAATCACGATAAGGTGATCTACGAGCAGAATTTCGTCGACCCATCGGACGCTGCAACTCACACACAAATTGTGGAGGGATTTTGGTCTCATTTGAAGGGGAAGCTGGGGAGAATTGGGACTAACAAGAATTTGTTCCATTTCCATTTCATGGAACAGATGTGGATACGCCGTAAGAACGGGGAGGTGTTCGCACGAATTATAAAATGCATCCGAGAACAGTATAAGGTGTAAAAAATTGGTTCTTTTCTTTTTTTTTAAAACTGGCTTGATTTTCTGTTATATTTTTTCGTTGTTTTTTCTGTAATCTAGTCATAATTTCCTTTAATATTTTTGTTTGTTTAATTTATTTGCTTCATTCAATTATATTTTGTTGGTTTCGTAATTAACCTTTTGGATTCTGAAGAGCCGATATGTCAGGCCAGGCGACATAGTGCAAAACACGACACCTTGATGGACCTCCATGGTCCTCTTATAGAATGGCTCTGGTTGGCTAGTTAGTAATTTTTCTAAGTCAGGGTACAAAGGGTTAAATTAAATAAATCCCACGTGCATAATTACGAAACTGACGGTGTTCAAGACTTCCAAATAAATAGTCATAATTTCCTTTAATATTTTTTGTTCGTTTAATTTATTTGCTTCGTTCAATTTATTTTGTTCACACTGTTGGTTTCGTAATTATATTAAATAAATCCCACATGCATAATTACGAAACCAAATAAAACTGAACAACTCGTGTCATGGCGGTGTAGAGGTAAAGTATAACCTTCCGGAACTATATAACATTATTTAAGAAGGTGACGATCCTAACTACAATACTGCCCAATTTTTGATTGTCTGAATCATCGTTCTATGTAAATTTCGGTGGTCTGAATGCTTTTATGCGTTTTGTGTTCATTTTGATTTTTGTCTTTTTTTCTATTTCAATTTTTTTACTCCCCTAACAGCTATTTTCCGACTCAAAACTGATTAAAAATCTTTCCCTGGGTCTGAATAACCTATATATTAAATTTCAAGTCTGCATACTAAAAATTGACACGGGATTTCAGTAGAGATCCCCCCCACCTCATTTTCACTTTTATAGATATACAGATTGGTCATTACTGGAAAAATGATATGAACAAGAATTAATGAAATGTATATAAAAAGAATATGAAATGAATAGCTCCACTTCAGAAGCCCTCACAACTTCCCGGCCGACCCCGAATATCAAATCATTGTTGCTGTACACCCAACAGAAAATGATACTTGATGTGACAAGACAATGACAATGTAGAATTTAGAGAAATCAAATTTAGAGAAAGAAACAATTATATTGATAATTTATATGAGAAGGCTGTAAATTTAACAAGCAACAATGTGAGTATATGGTTACGCTGAAGAAACCTTCAATGTCAAATGCGATGTTTCTTGATTACAATATTGACAAAATAAGAACAGATTATATAAAAGCCATAGAAATACAAACCAAGAAAATTGCATAATTTATTTCAAGTATCATTATTGAGTTCTCTCATCGGTTACACGCAGCATTTGCATGCCGCTAGTGACCGGTAGTTTTCTCTGGAGCCAGAGTGACAACGAGTCTCCTCGTGATGACCTAGCAGAATCCGCTCCACCCCAATCAAAGGCTGCATGGTGCCACTTCTCCACGGGTTTTCATCATACTATATCCAGCTCTCACACCCGAAATCAGCAGAATCGAAATTCCGCCAACATCTGGTCGTGTCTTCCGAAGTCAGAGTGATAAGTCTCCTTCGGCACTTCAGCACCATTTGCAGCCAGCGACTGCAAAATCTTCTAGATAAAGATTATTCAGTCATATTTTTCTTCGCTTTCACTTGTCCACAATACTTTTTCCATTTTGTTGGATACAATTTGCACGGTTCAATACTTTCCTGATTATGTCAGTAGTCCTCGTTATTATTATTATTATTATTATTATTATTATTATTATTATTATTATTATTATTTGAGTTCTCAAGCCAGCCATTATCAGATTTTTCAGGCCGTTAGCAAACAGTGGCTTTCATAGGAGCTAGAGTGAAAACAAATCTCCTCGTGCGATCCAGCAGATTCGGCTCCATTCCATACCACATCTCGGGTTTTCATCCTACTTCTTTCAGTCATTACATCTACTTTTAGCAGAGTGCTGACTCTGCTAACACCTGCTGGTGCTTCCTGAAGGTAAAGTGACAATAAGGCTCCTCTGGCACTTCAACATCTCTTCTCCATCTGGAACATTTACATTTAGTCTGTATGTGTGTTTGTGCGTGTTTTTTTCTCTTCTTGGTTTTCGTTTCCATGATCCAATATTTTTCGGATTATTTGTCCTCATGAACATAGTGGTCTGTTAGAGGTGTATTTTTTCATTGATGCCGATTTTATTCAGTCTTTGGGATTGTTCCAAGGGCTTTTAAAATAATAATAATAATAATAATAATAATAATAATAATAATAATAATAATAATAATAATAATTATTATTACTAGAGATCTTACACCGATTACTTAGTACTTGTAGACCTAGTGACGAGTGGATTTTACTAGGGTCAGAGTGACAAGTTTATTTCTAAGCTCCAGCAGGTTCTACATGATTCCAGTCAAAGACTGTATGGTGCTACATCTCCTAGGGTTTTCACTCTTCTGCATCTAGTTCTCATACTCGCCATTAGCAGATCCATTTCTTTTAAATCCACGGACGCCTGATCATCATTCCTGAAGACAAAGGGACAATAAGTGTCCTTTGGCACTCCGGCATGTCTGGATACCTTGCGGTCAGTGACTGGGAGACCATCTCCTCGGTCGTTGGTTTTGTCTTGTTTGTGCACGAATTTAATTTCTATTTTTTTACCATTTTTTTCTTTTTCCTTTCTGGTATTTAGTTTCCATGGTCTAATACTTTTCTGATTATATCCGCTATTCTCATGAGTGAAGTCGTCTGTAAAATGTTTATTATTATTATTATTTCAGTTCTCACACCGGTCATACGCAACACTTGAATGCCATATGTGACCAGCGGTTTTAACTGGCGTCAGAGTGACATGTCTCCTCGTGTAACTCCATCAGGCTCCACTCCAGTCAAAGACTCTCTGGTGCTACTTCTATTCGGGTTTTCACCCTACTGTATCCAGCTCTACTACACGGGTTATTTGAAATTTGTTAATATACACGTCTAATTCACTTGTATCGTCAATAACAATATTAAAAATTACATTTTAGCCGATTTAAAATTCAAACACTTTTTTTTCTTATAGTTCCATTTGATTTTTAATGCTTGCAAAACGAAAAGACAGCGACCGGTATGAACCTATATAGCGAGAGAAAAGAGGCAACAGTTCGCAACTCACTACACAATCCAACCCGGTCGTCATTGGCGCAGATGCGCAACTATTTACATTTCTTCGATTTGATGACACGCACGGATTGGAATTTGGGACTCTTCCTGTTTTTGCCGTCAACGCAGTCATTTCTTGCTAATTGGAATCGATTTGTTGCATCGTTGAAAATATTTCTGATGCTGGGATAGGGATGTGTTGGGTCTGTGCGATTTGGAGGTTCCAATTGGCGGGAAATGCAAGATTCTAGAGAATTCTTAAATTAAATCCAAACTGGGAGCACTTTTATAGAGTGGGTCATATTAATTTTTAATCAGAAGATTCTGCTTATATGTATGTATGTAAGTATCTATGTATGCGTGGGGACACACACACACACACGTACACATACACACACACGCACACACACACACACACACACACACACACACACACACACACACACACACACACACACACA
>JAYKTE010329205.1:0-11128 GCA_036873565.1 Xipholeptos notoides | reverse complement strand
TCATGCAAAATTTCAGAAAAATTGAACGGATGGTTGCAGAGAAAAACGCGAACGAACAAACGAACGAACGAACGAACGAGCCTCAAAACATAAGTCCCCCTCCATAAATATCGGGGGACCAAAAATAACTTTTTTTATGTACATAGCCACCAACAGTGTCCAAAGAGAATTACATTTATTAATTTATCAAAAATACTAAAATAAAGGACAAAAGTCAAATATTACTTTAGAAAATGGAGATTTATTTTAATGATTTCAATTAAAACTTATTTAGAAGATATTCAAAATCAATAGCTACTTCTTCTAACAATGTAATGTTACCTTTTCAAATCTTTCTGGTGTACAGCTTCATTGCATATGGGACATTTGTGCCAATTCTTTTCAGACAGGGCAAGGTAATGGAGGATACACGACCAACAGTAGATATGACCACATTTTGTGATTTTACCTTCAAGAGAAATGAAAATAGGGAATCGATTTTAAAAGATTAATTTGTTTGGAAAAGATGATAAAAAAAATAAAATTTCAAAAATAAAATTTAAACTTCATTGATTATATCCATTTTATGACAATACCAAAAATAAATGAAACAATAAAATTTTTATTTCCTTTCACAACTGATACTAAGACAAATAATAGTTGACATGGAAAAAAACTTGATAAAAGCAAGAAATTTCTTTTAATAAAATAATGCAATGGAAATATTTTACACTATAGGTATGTTATTTTTAGGCGAAATTTAGTTAAATTATGAACTAAAAACTTTTTTTTTTTTTTTCAAATAAATAATTATATAAAAGTAACATGCAAAAGTAAATAATTCATTTATCATTTTAATTAAAAATTTCATTATGTTCATCCAAAATTACAAATTAACATTAATCATATAAGAAATGAATTCTTGATGGTTTCTAAAATATATATTTATCTAAAATAAAATATACCTGCCACAGGAGGACTCAGACAGATGGGGCATAGTGGTAAATCAGGAGTTGACATGCACTAGACAGATGGAAAATACAAAAGAATAAAATATCACATAAAATAAAATTAAACCAAAATGAAAGAAAGATTTTTTATTGATGCAAAAAGTGAAATTATTTCAAACAAATAACCATAAGTTTTATTTTTCAAAAACTGAAGATAATACAAGAATTTTCTAAATAAATGAATATTTTCCAAATTTACAATTTAATAAATTTAAATATTTATTCAGAAATTATCTACAAATCTCTCAAGAGGAAACAATATGGAACACTAAGTTTTATTATTACTAACTCAAAAACTAGAAGCATATATTTCCAAGAATTTTCAAAATCAAAACAAACCAAAATGTTTTTCAAAGCTCATGCAAATATAGTATTTATGAAGCAGATAAGATCAATTGATTACACTTACCACCTGTTCAATGTTATCCCATTCTACTGGTTGATCTGGATCAATAGCATGAATACTATAGTCACCACTGTCTTTCATTACAAACTGGCAACTATTAAAATAAAGCAAAACAATATTTGGTCAAAGTCTCCAATTTACATTTAACTACAATTTAAAGAGCTTTTACCAGTAAAAACGTTTATACAACAGTATTAATCAACATTGTGATCCTAGATCTAGCCAAACTTATGTTACTATACAATTGAACAAGTTAAAAAATGAGTGTATTTTTATGACTTACATATGAACGCAAATGAAATATAGTTAAAACAGTAAACATTGAATTCTAGATTCATTAATACATTTAAAAGAGTGAGAATTACATAATCTGTATAAATTATAGATCTTTAGTAAAATTATCAAAGATATTTGTCTTAACAGAATAGCTAGATGTATAATTCTATGAAGTGATAGATACTTTAAAGATTGTGATGCTACATTTCAAATTATTGTTACTTTATTTTTGATATGACAGCTTAACAACAAATATTGAATGCATAGGCCAATGGCAACAGCCATACAAATTGCATGAAAATTGAAAAAAAAAAGATAAGAAATGAAAGAAAATCCTTCAAGAGAATATGTGCACACAAAGAAAAGAGTAATTTTTAGATGATATTTTAGAAAGTGGGAAAGGAGGAGAATGAAAGTGCTATATCACTAAAAGTAAATATAATATCACTAAAAAGGGAGAGTAAGTTTTCAGTAATTACTTTTAAAATATAATTATTTTCTTTGATCAATTTTACTATTAACTTTGCTTAAAGAAAACCAACATTAGATACTCTACTTACTTAGCTTGCAAATATTGTTGTTTGTTGAAGACCCCTCGTGAAGCGTAACCACTTTTGAAGTGACAGCGACGAGGTCGGTTAAGCTGAGTTCCATGATAAGTACTCGTGGAACCACGATGAAATCCATAATCAAAGTTTATCATTTGATTCAGATCTTTTCTAGACACTGAGGAGTTATACTCCACCACTATTTCATTTGCTACCTGTAAAAAATTAATTACAATATAATCTATATAATATCATAAATAAGAAAATATCTAAGATTATGAATGAAAAATATGAATGATGAATCAAAAGTGCTTATAATAAAAAAAAAAGTTAAAACATTGTGATTAGAAGAATATGATAGAAGAAAAAAAACAAAATTGTAGAAAATTATATATCAAAACTTTAAAGAAAAAAAAATTCAATCGAAGTATGTTTTAAATGTTATAATATAGGGTTATTGTTTTTTTAAATTGTAAGAAGAAACTATGACTTTTCTATATTAAACCGATAAGGTTTTTTTAATTTCTATCACAACCTAATTTTTATTAATGCTGGTCTTTTCTAGATTATAATCTTGATATTCTAATACTACTGTAAATATGATAAAAAGGCATTCTATAATTTTAAAATTACAAATCTAAAATTTAAATATTCCTATATTATTGTTCAAAAATTAATTCAAGATTACTACAAAGAAATCTTAAAAATTGAATAACACATTTTAACATATGAAAAATGGAATCAGAAAAAATAGACCAACTCTTTCAAAATTTTGATTTATGTTGTTTCCTTTTTTTAGAATTTAAAAACATTTAGATACTAACACTAATCTAAGTAACTAGAACTTCTAATTTCTCATTTAATTTTCCCTAAATATATTCTATTGGTTAAGATCGCTAAGTAAATAGGGCTAATTAAATAGTCTTTTTTTTTTACCTAGCCCTAGTATTAAAACTTCTGCTAAATCATAAAATACAAATGAAAAGTATATATTTTTTTAAGTAATGTGAAAAAAATAAGTTGTATTTTACTTGTAGTTTTGTAGAATATGTAAAAGAAAAAAAAAAGAAAGAGGATGTCTTCAAAAGTATTTAATATTTTCTTAAATCATTGATTTTTTTTGAAAACCATTCATAAAATATTGTAAGGTACAAGCATATATATTTTTACAAAAATACAATTGTAATATACAAATGTGCTAGATTGTATTCTAAAATTTAGAATACCTAAATCCTAATTATCAGCCATACATTTTTGTAATGGGCTTGTTATAGAGCATAAAATTATATTAGAGGCAGCGAGCTACTACTTATGCAGAAATTCAGCATTTCAGATCAAAGAATAGTCCATTATAGTTGTGATGTGCTACTGTTTATATTTCACATTATAGCAACCATGTTTTCAAAGGTCATTATCTCTTTCATCACTCTGATGAAATGTTTGGATTGTAATAGAACTCAGTTCAAATTGGATTTTATCAATTAATATCACAAACAGAATTGAATATACTATTTATTGAGGATTTAAATAATCTTGAATTTCATGCCATTTGTCCAAGTTGATTATTTATATATTTTACTTTATTTTTAGATGTTGGAAAAAATCAATAAAAACAACAAATGGGACTAATTTGAAATTTATTTCTATAAGTTTATAATGTCAATTTTGAAGTATTCATAACAATGATTTTTTTTCCATTTCAAAGTATAATTTCTTTTAAACTGGATCGATTATAAAACTAGTAATTTTCACTTTAGATATTTTTTAAACATTTACATTTGTGAGGGGTCTAAATAATAGGGGCCATACCTAAAAAGAATCAGAAAGAAAAGATAAATTGACTGACAAAATTTTCAAATTATGATTTTCATTATTGCAATTCTAGGATATAGATTTAAATTAATTTTTTTAAATGCTTATCAATACTAACTTCATATAAGAATGTTATACAAGTTTAAACTTGATCAGGTTTCGTTTGAGTATGAAATCAAAAAATAAAACGTCAAAACAATTTAAATTGTTCACATATTTCAGAAGAAATTCAATGATGTTGGCAACAACATCACTTACCTCATCCCTCTGCTTGTCATTGAAATAACCCCGAGGCCGTGGTCTCTTGTCACTGGCTGTCCGGGTTTTTTGAGGAAAAGGTTTCTTATTGGGATTAGCATCCTGGTACGAACGGACTCCATTTTCTTTTCGCCTTGGAGTACGTTGAAATCTGGCATTATCTAATGTAAACAATGTAGCAATGAATTATTTACTACAAGCAACTAGATTTAGTTACAGATAAGCCAAAACAAGTTTTAAACAGTAAAATTTCACAAATGGGACGACAATGGCACAGTTGAGTCACATTATGACGAGAAATTATATGGATTTAATTAAAAGGTCACGGCGATACCAACCAACACGTGTGTGATTGATACCCATACTGTTGAACAATTGAATTCAAAAACTAAGTCCTGAAGTCCCACTATTTTATACACCACAAATATGAATTGTTTCCCTGAAAAACATTTTCTAAAATATAGCTCAAGAAACTTTTAGGTTTTTTCCAAAATTTGTGGAATTTGAAAATTTCCAGTCTAAGTTTTTCCATCAAATTTTTTACCTTGGAAAAAAATCAAGGCATTTTTTCCCCTACATATATAAACAGCAGCCAGCATCCCACTCACTTCTTTCATTTATTTTTATTTTCAGATAATGAATCATTTTATTTTAATTCAAATTGGGTAATTGTTCAATTTCTAGTAATTTCTTTCAGGTGGGGCTTTTTATCACCCGTTTGAGTCAATTTGGATTGACTTTACTACTTTAATGAATAAATGTATTAATTTGTCTATTTGGTAAGGCTAAAATAAAGGCAAAGTTAATCTGATTTGACGTTATAATGAAGCTTTACTTTAAAAAAATTATAAGCTTTTTATTCAGTTTTATATCATTTTTCAATAATGAACAGTTAAAATAATAACATCTTATAGTATTTTCAATAAAAGCACTTATTAAAATCATTATTTTTCTCGGCGTTTATTATTACTTTTAAAAAATGGTCGAAAGTGTTGTGTAAATCAAATTAAATCCCGAATTCAAAATACCAAAAATTATTTGCGAGCAATGAGTTTTCAAAACATTTCAAATACAGCATTTTAGTGGAAAATCGTTGATTTCAGTGTAAATTTAATAATTTATTATATTCTTAAACGGAAGATGTTTTGCCAGATTTTGAAGAGTTGCCGTTATTTTAAAATTATTTCAATTTAATTTATTATTTTACAATGAATCATTGTCACCTTCCAGAAAATAAATCAAATTATCAAAACAAGGCATCATGACATGACGTTCTGTTTAAATTTTTTTTTTCGAAAACACTTTAAGCAAAAAAAATATGCAAAAGCAAAATTTTAAATATAAAATTTTTAATAGTTAGCAGCTATTTTTAATAGTTATTCTCAGTGCACCAAGAAAATTAATTAACTACGAAAGTAATAAAAAGGCAGTTTTTCGATCTCGTTTTTCAATCAAAGAGTTCTTAAAATTAAGAGATTTAGTTTAGATTCTCTTTTGATAAAATTTATAATCAATAATAAATTAATTTAAGAAAAACCTCCCTCCATCCAAAAAAAAAAAACGATTTGTTTTCCTTTTCATTGGCTTGAGAGCAATGGAGGTGGGGAGCAAGCTTTTCTTTTTAAAATAAAGCAGCAGCAAATGGGACAATATTCCTTCATTTTTGTTTTTAAAGAAATTATAAGCTGTAACAGTAGGATATCTATTCACTTTATTGTATCAAACAATAATAGAAACAAATTTTTAATTGGTGATATTTTTTCAGCCATTTTTTTTTTTAAATATAAACAAAAAAAATGGCGACAAACAAACGTTAACAGAGGAGATACATTAGAATTTATTTGCTGTTAATAGCAGGTTGCCTTAAGAGACGAAAGTGGCTCTAAGTAATTAGTTGTACAGAATAGCTTTGAGAACAAACGAATTGGGAGATACAAACAAGTAATATATGACTATCAGAAAAAAGAAAGAAAAAAACTCTTCTAGAAAAAGAGGAAAGCCTGCAATTTACTTGCTACTATCAAAATATAGGTCAATGACAAGGATGACGTAATAAATAAACAAAAAAGTCTAAAAAAAAACATTTAATAGAATTCAGTAATATTTTATTTTTACTTTGATAAAACATAATTACTAAAAACAAACAGTTTATTCATAATAAAATATAATGTTTGGTCACCAAAAGTGATTTAAAAGAATACACTAGAACAGTAAACACGAAACACTCAACACCAAAAGGTTTTTTAAAAACCTATAAATAAATAAAAAAAATAACTTTTATAATGCTAAGAAAAATAGACAATAAAATCTTAGGTGATACAAAATAATAATATTTGAAAAAAATGTTATAATTTAATATCCGTATTTTGTTTGTTTTTCCCAAAATATTTACACATACACGGATGCACACAAACACCCAATTGTAGGGTTGGGATGTGTTGTTGTTTTTTTGGTTTTTCTAAAAACAAACCATATGATCAAATTAACATTTTTTGCAATCGTTTTAACAGGTAGTTAAACAGTTTAACAGATTCAAGGGTTAATGAACATTTTTACTTGCGATAATAAAAGAATAATCACCAACAAATATTGTTACCTGTTTTTTTATCTCCTCCACTGCTCTTCACAGGGACTGGAGAATGTCGGCTGATTGGTTTCTTTTCCATATTTCCTTCGTCTAACATCTACCGTCACAATTACGGACAAAAGGTCGGCAAGGTGGTTCCCTGGCCGAGCCAAGGGCCCGACACCTCCGGCAAGTTGGGTGAAGGACCTGCCCCCTTCAACGCAGAATTTGTTAGACTTGCTTAGTCGTAAGAACAACATTTTTCAAAGATCCATCTTGAACAGACAAAAAAGTTAAAAAATTAATGTATCTCTCTTGAGTTACAAGTCAGTAGAATAGTTTAGTTGAAGGAGGATCTAAAATATCCTTCAATTGGGGACTATTTATCCCCCAAAACCTTTGATGGCCGTTTACAAACGCCCTAAAATGGCGATCGTCTGATCGCTGTAGCTTACACAGTTATGGCGACCATGCGCCCTGTCCGTCCAACTGTCTGTGGTCTCATCAGTTCTCGTGTGGTATTATCGGCAAACGAGATTTAGAAGAGATCCGCCAAATTTAAATTTTGAATTAAACGCTTAGGGAAAAGAAAACAAATTTAAGTAAGTTTGATTGCTTTTATTTGATTTTGCTGGACTTGTGGGAGGATTATTTATTTACTATTTGTTTTCCTTCATTTTGACGATGTTATTTCTTTTAAAACGCCTTTTTTTCTTTTGTTTTTCTTGCTTGTTTGTAGTTGTCAGTGATAATTACCAGAAGATAAGTCTAAAAATTAAAAATATAACTTGCAAGCTTAACGTTTTGATTGAATCTCGTGAATGAGTGCACTTTTTCTTTTATTTTCATACAAACAATTACAATAACAAAATTAAATTTGAAGAAAAATTGCGATTCTTATAAAAAATAATTAAATTTACGAAAAGCGATATTGCTGTCTGTAACTGTTTACTCGCCAAAAACACAATCCATTTTTTATATTTACAAACAAATGTGAAGGTAGTTGAGTCAATGAGTAGTCGCCAACGTTAACATTTCAACTTTAACACTCACATTTCAAATGTTTATTTTTAGCGGTATTCGGATCTGCATGGGTTGGAGTTTTTGGCTTACGGTTAGTCAAAACAAACTAAAGTTGGCGACCGAACAACCACCATTGAAAACCATAGTAAAAGTGAAAACTAAATGTCCTAATACCATGGAAACTATTTGTCAGCGACAATTTTAAATGTGATTCGTTCAAAACAAACCTGACCCCTGATAACCAGCATTTGAAAGGTGAGTGTTGGTGAACAAAGTGTTTAAGTGGTGTTGGTGGTGTTTTGGTGTTTACATTTACCCAAAAACTAAACTACGTTTGTAAATAGACTAGGTATTTTTAGTGGTCATTTCAGTAAGTTTGGCCGGCGTGTGAACAAAAAGCAATATTCGAAATCACTTCTAACATAATTTATTCCATTGAAAGCGCAAGTTTTCTTCCGCCACCCACACTAATAAAATCAACACTTTTTATGCATAGCTAAAGCTACTACATTAGTTTCAGTTCACTTTTGGTGACCGCATTTTGGCGTATAAGTCAACCTCGACCCTTTATTCCCCCCGCCCGTAACACAAAAAAAAACATTCTAAAATTGGGTGTTGTCTTAGTAACAAAAAGCAAGCAAACCATATAACTACTTACTTCACTTATTTTGGATGCGGGTCGAATTAATTACCTGCGGTTTGAATCGTCTCCTCCTCGCCTTCCTTACAGTACCTAAAACCTCTCAAAGAAAGAAATATATGGAAAAGCCATTTTTGAGAAAATGGTGGACTGGATGTCACCATTTTTGAGAAAATGGCTTTTCCATATATTTCTTTCTTTGTGATTTTTTAGTGACCATTTTTATAAAAGTAAACTTGAGAAAAATGCGTGCAACTGCAAAAACGTGCATTTAAATGATCACTAATTTGTTGAAGAAGAAAGAGAGGAGAGATTATCACTGTAAGTAGTTGTGATTGATGAAAAAAACAAAAATTGATTGATTCTATTTTTCCATAAACAAGGAGGAATAGAAAAAGTTGGTGTTACTGCCGTCCTTAGTTATGTCTTCTTGTGCTTGTGTTGTGCTCTCCTCCTAGGGCATAGGGAAATTTGGGATTGCAGGAGGTATTTAATTTGTCTGTGTTGGTGGTGACGGTGACCTGACCTGTCAGTTTCCATGAGAAAAGAAAAGTCAATGTAAAAAAGTGCATGTGTTTGGTCCTATTAAAGTTTTTGGTTTGTGAGAGTGTTTTTTGGTTATCTACCACAATCAAACTCATTGCTGAAATGCCGTTGTTGCTGTAATCAATAAATTGTCATATATCAATGAGCACATACAAATGACCTTGTGCCTAACTTGGGTTGGTGCTCAACCAGTAGATATAATATATCAATGACCAAACAACAAATCCTAAAGTGGTTTTATTGTAGTTTGTAGTAATCTTTATGTTTATTTTTGCTTTTTTTTTTTCATTTTATACCCTTTCATTCAGTGTCGAAAAAGCAATTTTATTTCCCTATGGTTAGCCGATAACTTTGAGCCTTAAAAACCTCTAGGGAAATAAAAAAAAATGTTTTTAACAGCAATACTGAATTTATAGCTTCAATAACAACAGTAGCAATACACTACAGCAACAAAGTTAAAATCTCTGGCATCAACTGGGGTATGAAAAGTCAATCTTACAGTAATATCATCACCGGAAGATCGAACATAGAATACGCAGCAGCGGCATGGTTACCATGGATATCACCATCCACAATGGAGAAGTTAGAAGAGAGTCTAAGGTATTCAGGATGTAACCCCATGGACGGAGTAGGAGATGGTTTTACTTACTTTTTGGGTGGGTCGTTCATTCTTTTACCGGCCTCGGTTGTTGTTTGGAAATTAAAGAAGTCGAAAGCCGGTGGAAGTTTTAAACCTTTATTTACCTGGTCGACTAGTTCACACAGGCCGGAGCCCGTCTGCCACGTGGCTTCCTGCTACCCGTCTTGCCACCACTCTGACTGACTGCCCGACTAACTGACTTCCGTTTCCTCCTCTTCCGGTGCTGACCGGAAGGGGAGGGTCTAGAATGCTACAAGGACGAGCAATCACAGGAAGTGAAAACAACCCCTGGAGGAGCAATCCTAACAGAAGCCAATCTTCCGACTCTTGCTACTAGAGTTTCTCAACTCCATACGATAGTCATGGAGAAATTCCTTTGGTTAACTGGCATGAACCCAAGAAGATAGACTGCAACAACTGAAATACACCAGCGCGCTGAAAAGACAAGCTGAAGAAAGAAATCTTGCAATACATGGATATTCATCTTTGGGTTCACAAAACCTGAAAGAACACCAAGAATTCTACCACCATGGCTAACCACTGGAAGTCACATTTTTAAGGTGGAAGGTACAGAGCTTGATATAGACCATAGACTTGCTAAGGACTGGTGAACATATGATCTCATTATACACAGATGGTTCAGCAACAAATGGTACCACAACAGGTAAGAAAGGTATATTTATTTCCACCTGACACCCACATCAACTGGGACATGGAAAGCCATAAAAAAGCATTACTGATGGTTCTAATGACAAACAGACAGATCATTTTTATTTTATTTGCTTAAAAATCACCCTCCTAGTTAATTTTTTCTTTAGGCTTGAAATGCTAGGCTCTTCTTTAAGGAAATTTATTTTTGGAAAGAGGATTGAATGAAGATTGCTAAAAAAAAAACTTTTGGTTTGAAATTGTTATATTCCTAATTACTTAGGAAATAAGACAAGTTACACCGAGTGGAAAGTGTAAGGGGTTTATTATAATACAGAAACATAAGGCTACTCGCCAAGGTAAGTATCAGTTCAATAGTGTCGGAGGAGGAGGTAAGACCATTTGTCTTACTGCTACTGAGGTTCCTTCGCTGTTAAACAGTCCTCTATATATACCCAGTCTGTAACCGGTGTATACTCAGTTCTAGTTCCTTCACAACACCTCCCCCTGAAGCTGAAATCTTCCCGATTTTAGCTTAAATACCTCTTCCTTTTAGGGTCAGGGGTTAATCGCCTGGTGGCCCTTCTCTTTCTTGAGCTTTTCCTTCTGGTCAGCGTTACCTGGGGTAAAGGTTTCTGTCCAGCTCGTATATTGGGCTCAGGTGATACATTCATCGGTTCGGGTAAACACACTGGTTTCGGAATATCGAATGTATCACACAATGTTTCCATAGGTATTTCTTCTTTGTGTTGTGGGATTCTGGGACGGATTTGGTT
>JAYKTE010329095.1:0-11129 GCA_036873565.1 Xipholeptos notoides | reverse complement strand
TTCTGCCTAAATATACATATATATACATATATATATATATATAATGTCTATCGTATGCTCAATGTAATTCATGTGTATGTATATATATGGAAATTCAATAATACATTGTTTTTTTTTTATTATAGCACCCTATAAAAAGGCCAAGTTGCTGAATATTAACATAATAAGAGTAAGAGATAAAGAAATGATTAAGTTAGTAGAACAGCATACGAGCTACTGAACTTTTAATGCTTTTAATTCACTTATTTTCTTCAACATTCTTAGATCTAGAAACACACAGATAAAAATTGAGATGACGAAAACAAACGTCGAAAAAAGAAAATAACAAAAAATAGAGCACAAATGAATGAGCTGCGTCATAAAAAAATCAAAAAAACCAAGACAAAAAATTCTCGACTCCATCTTTTCTTTTCTTTATTTATGCTAGTTTTATTTCTTATTTGATTTTTTATTTGTTATTTTTCTCCACTCTGTTTTTCTATTTTTATCATTTATTTATTGTAGGGGTTATTTTTCTTCACAACTAAAAGGTGCGGAGTGTATCTTAACAATGGCGGGCGCAGTGTAGCAAAAATCTTGGAAGAAGAAACGTGGGTCCCGGTAACGGCACATACGCGATTCCAATCACGCAAAACCAGAAATAAGAAAAATATCTTTCTCTACTAATGCGGCGTCTACAGTGGTTACCCCGTTGGGCGTGGTGTTTATTTCAAAGCTTTCATATTCGAGTCTATGCCCGAAGGCAAAAGATGGTGAAACGAAGATCTTTGATAGCGCCCCCTATCGCTTGGTTTCTGCCTGAAGGGCACACAACGTCTTGCACGCAATACAACAAGGATGCTATAATAGCAAGATTGGCTTCCGGTACTGCGCTGCTTTACGTTGGATTCGTGACTATTGTCTTCATCTTGGGAGCAGCTATCATGGATATAACTTGACAACTATGGTAGGATGATGGGGCAAGAATCGGATCTTAAAAAGAATGTAAAACACAGAAAGTGTGGCTAAAAGAAAGAAACAAAACATAAAAATAAAGAAGCGTAGAATAGGGGGAGTGAGAATGAGAAAGAGAAAGGGTATGTTTGATATTGTAAAAAAGACAGAATATAGAAACAGTCGATGCTAAACAAATAGTTGCTCTTCAAGGAAATATTTTTCAAGTATAAAAATATTTGCGCGAAAAAGAAGAAAAAATCAACAAAAAAGATATCTCTAAATTCAAAAATAAATTGTGGTGACTACATATTTTTTATTGCCCTTATCTGTACTGTATGCCTAAATATGTTCTGCTTACCTGAATACGATTATTTGTGTCAACGCTTTTGATATACTTTTTGAGAGCCTACGTAATCTTATAGATTTCCTTAAAAGTCCAGGGTTTATTATATAGATATGCAACAATTATTTTTTAAATAATGTTCAAAATATTGTTATTGATTTATTGAAATCTATTCTAGAAAAACAAATTTAAATACGAGGGTAGTTCCAAATGTAATGCCTCTTATTTTCTAAAATTCTAACTGTAAAGATTAAAGAGCTATGAAGACGGTAGTAGTAGTACGATTACAACGAGCAATCTTTTGTGATCCACAATTTATTTTTCTACATAGTCACTACCATTCTCAATGCACTTGGCGTAGTTTTGCCTTTTTGAAATAAATAATTATAGCTTTTTTAGATTTCCAAAGTTAGTCAACTCTGTTTTCTTTTTCTTTTTTTGACATGCACTTCTCTTTTGAATGCAAGATTAGGCAAAAAAGAAGGAACGTAGAAAGAAGAGGAAGAAAAAGATAATGAAAGGTAAATAGTATACATGACAGAAACGATGTGTAGAACGAGGAAAAATACAGAGGAAGCATTTACATCAAGTGGATTATGAAAAGATTGACCCTGAAAACATTGGTACAAATGCAAGATTTATTGGTTTATCATGAAGACTGACCGAGTTAGAGATTTAAAACGTTATGGAAAATGACTTGTAAGTCAAAAATATTCAACTTCAAAATTTGACACTTTCCCATGCTCGGATCATGCTCAACATTTAGTATGATGTATAGTAGGCACAACCTAACATAAAACCACAAAAAAAACCAACAATTAAAACAATTTCTTGCAATTAATTTTGTGTTTTTTTTCATTATATTGACTGGACTACAAAGTATAGTCAGGTTGTTCCAAAAGTTGATCAGAGGAGATTTCAAATTGCATTGTTATGATGACTAAAATTATGCATTCATAAATTGAAAGTTTCACCATTCTGTTGGGGATATTTACGGTGTGAGGCCCTAAAAAAGCAACCCCCTTTCATGGACAGAAACGGTAAAAACAAATATGTCTCATTGAAGTCCTCCATGCAGAAAAATTGAACTGATTAACATTCACCTGTTGAACGTTTACGAAGCTGATGAAGTTGATATCAGACAGTTAGTTGATGGCTTCATCGAGTTCAGAGTAGCAGGGATGTCAGTGACAAAGTGCGATACGGCTGTAAAAATGGATCACCTCGTTCATCGGTGGTAAAGTGCATTGTTATTTGTGGTGTTTATGTAGAAAAAGAAATTCTAGAGTACGTGTTAATGGTATCAATCCCGTTTTCGTTAACTTTTAAAATTAACTTTAAAAATCAGGTGGCACCATTTTTCGAATGACTCTAGTAAAATTGTCACTTATTTAATGAGTAAAAATAATTATGCTGCACCGAATGATATGACTATATAAAAATGAATTGATAAATCTATCATAATATACTAATGTACAGGTTACAACTGTTATAAAACGAAGAAGGAACTTAGTTTTCACCAAGTACTGCAAACATCGATCATTTTTCCGACTCCCGTCTGCTGTAACATAAAATATGAAAGAAAAGTATGACTATTTTTGCAAATTTAGTAAGACGAATGATCAAAAACAAAAAATATCTCATGAAATATTTTTAGTTGAAAATAATTTTTTAAATGAAAAAAATTTGTAAAGTGAAATTAGTTAATTTTCGATAAATTTCGTGCATACGCAGACATTATATCTATACGTAAAACATTATTTCTATACGTAAAACATTTTTTAATTTTTATGCTGTTTTTTTTCACATTTTTTTTAAATCTCTCAAAAATCAGTTTATTGTTCGATTTTTATAATTTATTTTTAATAAATTTGTTAATTTTATTCTGGATACCTTTTTTGTTGTTATTTAAAATAAATTTCAACAATGAATAAAAAATATAGTAAAAATTGAAATGATTACTGTCGAATGATACAGATTTTTCAGATTTCAGAACATATCATGAAAAATATTTTTTCTTTTGAATTTTTCACGGAAATATTCAGGGACTTTTTTTAGCGATGGGTTGAGTTTATTGTAAAAAAAAAGGAATCATGTATTAATTTTAAAAATCATATTCGTATTTTACTTGTTTAGCTGTAAAATAAGAAATGATTTGAAAAATTATTTAATATCAGTCATTGATTATTTCAAATCGATTTATAAAAAAATCATTTGAGTGTCGATTATATTCTTATAGATTTACATCAAAAACCGAACCGGGAAAGTGTAATTCACTAGATTTTTCTTCTTTCCGATATTAGGATAAATTGTCAAAAATGATCCAAACATGGAAGAACTCATCAAACAATGTTATTTTTTCAATGATGACTCATAACGTGTAATAAACCATAAAAGATGGGGAGGTAATACTTCTTTTTTGAAATTCAAATGGAATTTAAATATTGTGATTATATTTCCCCACGTTAAAGGTAATTATTGACAACTTTATTCTGAAATTATTTTTATTTAAACAAATTTGAAAAAAAATCCACAAAATTTCTTCTTATCAAAATTGCTGTAAGTTTGATAAAATAATTTATTAAATTGCAAAAAAAAAAAAATGAAAAAGAAATAGCAAATTTTCAATTTTTTTCAGGCAGCCTTCAATAATACAAAGACATAACTCAAACTATTTGATTATTTTATTTAAATTTAAGCGCACGAACGGATATGTCTGTTTAAACTGGACTTTGATAATTATCATCTCGGATAGATAAGTATCTTAATATTATAATTTTGTTTATTAATAATTGAAATGACAATTAAACAAATTTTCGTATTATTTGTCGAAATCAGTTTTTTTCAAAGGATTTTATCTTCAAATTATAGAAAATATACAAAAAATACACGACATGTTTTCAACGTTGATGGGCCTGCCTAGAACACTGATACAAATCGGATAGACTACAACTAAACATTTGAGGATGGCAAGAATAGAGTAATGAAATCACAAATGTTCTACAAGCAACGGGCCAATGAAATCCTGTCTTAAACATACAATAATGGTACTTGCAAGTGTTATATCCAAAAGCTCCGGCTTTATTAAAGCACAGAAACATAAGAAGTCTTAGCATTAGAACCGAAGTAAAAAATTAAAAGAAGTAATTTCCTTTAAGCTTATATATGAAAGGTTTTATAGTAACAAAACACACAATAAGTCGAATATATATCTTCTATTACAAAAAATAAAGGCTACTAAAAGGAACATTTTTGATTATTTAATTCATGTAAAAATTTAGCAAACAAATTATCAGATTATTAAGAAAATATAGTGACATAATTATTACTTGCAGATTTACATGTCACTTTGATTAAATTAAAATCTCTTTCTATTGAAGGACAGCCTCATTTGAATTCTTTGCTTATGTGATGAGGATGATTTTGCTGATGTGAGGGTTGAAGTATTCAACTACCATGGAATTTCCACAGGTTCTGCTAGTTATTGTTAGTATTATTATTATTGTTGTTGTTGCTTTGACTATCTATATAGTATTGTCTAAATAAGAACATCTTTACTTTAGGGTTTTTCTTCAGCTGCCAAAGTAAATAAATACTCTATCAGAGAGGTTTAATGCAAAGCAAATATACTACTAACATGGGTGTAATGTCTCCTCCCAAGTTCTACAAGCTACCTGCTTTTAGAAAACTCGGGCAGCCATAATTAGCGTGTGTGGGACATGAATTTGCAATGTTTTACGAGATGTAGACAAGACCCTGCGTATTAAAAACCTACAGGCACCATCTTGGACTCTTTTTCCTTTCTCAACCCCCTGGCACAGACATGGGGGGGGCACGTTTACGAAGTAAGCCACAAATACATTTAGGTGAAAATGTTTCAAATGAATTTAATAAAACCAAGTTCCATAGAAGAAATGAGATAAAATCCACCAGAAAAAAATATATTGAAAAAAAAAAATTCAATCAGTTAATAATGTTTTTTTCTTTCATATTGAAGTCTATCATAATGTTTTTGGTGTATTGATATTATCAGGATATTAAATACAAGGATATTTATTAATGTTATCAAAAAATATTAGGGAGACTTTTTTTTTTTTTTTAGTTAATAAGGGGAGGTAACTCATATTTTCAAATAAGTTGCCCACAGGCTATTGTAAATATTAATGTGTTATCTTTTTAAAAACATGTTTGGGAAAAGGAGAAATTAACATTAAGGCATTTTTTTAAAAGAATTTTATGAATTAATAGAACCAAAATTTATCAAAAATAAAAGAATAGAATTTTTTTAAAGACAATGAAATAATAATAAAAGATGATAAATAAATTAAAAATGAAATAAAAGAATTTAGTAAATTAATAGAACAAAAACATTAACATGGACTTCAATATCTCTAAAAAAATTAATGTATGCAAAATAAAAAATTTAAAAAATTACAATAAAATAGAATAATAATAAATCAAAATATATTAAAAATTAAGAGAAAAAACAGAATACGTATTTTTTTTTTGAATAAGGCCAATTTTTTCAAAATGATTTTGTAAATTAATAGAACCAACAAAAACTTAACATAGACTTCAATATTCCCAAAAAATGTTACTATTTAATTGGAATTACTAATTGGCTTTTCAAGAAAAAGATCTTATCTGAAATTGTAACAATTTATAAATGTCAAAGTTATTTTGATATTTTAATAAAATGAGAATTCAAAAAATAGTTCTAAATTTTCTATTGGCTGACATTGGCCATATAATGATTGTTACTGTCACCAAGTACATTCTCTGGTTCCTGCCATGCTCTGTGAGCATGCGCGGTCATGACCCAGTGACCAGTGCTTTTTGCCCCCTTGAGTGTAACTGTCACCAAGTACATTACCTGGTTCCTGGCATGCTCTGTGAGCATGCGCGGTTACAACCCATGCCCCCTTGAGTGTAACTGTCACCAAGTACATTACCTGGTCCCTGGCATGCTCTGTGAGCATGCGCGGTCACGACCCAGTGACCAGTGCTTCTTGTTAGTAGTAACTGGGTCAGGGCTTTGATAGGCCATAAAATTTTCTACTCCTGCTTTTGGTTGGAGAAACCATCGTTTTTCACGATGTTTGGAGACTAGCGAACTTTTGTTTTGAAACCACGGACTGTGTTATATTTCAGCGTAACATGCTGTATGTTTTACCAAATAAAGTTTAAAGTTTCTAACATCAGTTGGAATTTTACGTTTTTTTCATTTATCCCGAAGGCAGGCTCAAATAGTAGGAGTGAGTCAATTCTTTTTGTTAATATAACACAGTATAGAAAACAAATTTAGTGAATAGATTGATTGATTGAATAAAGAGATCTATTTTTACCTTAAGATGCTTAAGTCGTGTGATGAAGTCGAGAATATGACCAATGTCCTTCTTGACATCACCACTATCTGGAAATAGAAGAGTGAATCCTGAAATGACACCGGAAGAAACCGAAGAAAGAAAGAAAGAAAGAGAAAAAGAACGTTATAGTCTTTGTTATTAAAATAAAAAAGAAATCAGAAACTGTGTTCAAGAAAGTGCTTCATGATTTTTATACAAAAGCAAAAAAGATTGTGGATTTTGCTTGAGATTAGGCAGGACATGCTGACAGCAAGCAGAAGATGATGGCGACAGTGGTGGTGGTGATGATGATGATGATGATGTTGATGCTCAGGTAGGTAGGTAGGTAGGAGTTTCAAGCCTTGACCCCCAGGTGAATTGTGAGAAGGGGGTCAACAAGCAAATGATAAAAAAAAAAAAAAAAAAAAAAAGGCACAAGTCAAACGAATTGCTGGGTTCTTCTTTCGGGTCTATTCTTGAGTTTGAGTTTGAGTTTGTGTTTTACGGCATATCAACCATTTTGGTCTATTCTTGAGGTTAGAAGGTGAAAATGAGGGAAAGGCTTTCTTAATAATGCTTTCTTTCTCTCTCTCTCTCTCTCTCTCTTTCTTTCTCCCTATTTATTAATAGATAAAAAAAAGAACAAGCTCAGATGAAAAGTAATATTTTTAAAATCTAAACCACATTAAATTCATAATTACTATCCTCATATCATTTATTATAATTTTGTTTGTCTGTGTTTTTACGGCATATCAATCATTTTAGGTCATTTAATGCCGAGAAGAAGAATTTTTGGTAAACGTTAAATTTTGTACACACATTTTTTTTAATGACACAAATTACACTATTTGACCCATAGCTGGAGGGAATGTGGGGATTCATAAATTAATATAATAAAAAAATGATTCAGTTTAATAGTTATTACTAACTTTCTAAAATATTAAAACTAGACATTATGATTTCTGTAATGATTTTTTTAGAAATTGTATTCTCTTTCTTTTGATATGTAGCTTTGAGTTAAGTTAAGAACATTATTTTTTTTTTTTTGACCTATCAACCTCTATGGGTTATTTAAGGTCAGTTAAGTCTTAAGAACATTAAAAAAAAACCTAAAAGAATCAAAGAAAAGACTTAAAGAAGAAACTTAGTGTTTTTCTTTATTTATAGAAATTTGAGAAAATAACCAGTTACCTTCTTGTAAATCCAAGTGCAGGGGCAAATTGTAGGCAGACATGGACAGAAACAAAGCAACAAAAAGCAATGGAAATAAGCCATGAAAAATTGATACGTGGTCACGTTTATGTGGTCGATGACTGGTTGCTCAGCTATCAAAGCTACTAGACTGTAAAGTATCACTAGGTTGGGAACAGTGTCATTGCCGTGAATGTCTTGTTTGAGTAACCCGCTCTCGCCTCCCATGTAAGCGGGCGAGTCTACTTCTATGGGGGTTTGACACCAAGACTTGTAACTGGGCGCCTGGGGTTCAATTCCACTTCTACTCTAGACTATAGGTTTTCTTTCTTTCTTTCTTTCTTTCTCCTAGATGCATAATCTAAAAAAGCTAATGAGCTGCATCTGCTCTGGTTATTTGAATCAGTATTGTCTTTCACCTAAATGAGTTGCTCTCTCTCCAGTTAATAAAAACCAAATGTGAGGATGATAATTCAAGGGGAACGTGACTTCACATAATGATTTCAATGTCTAACCATTTAATCACTGCAATTGTTTTATGTTTATGTTTGCAACAGAACCTCCTGTTAGTGCATGAAATAATAGATATGTAGGTGTAGATATAAATTTATATATAAATCTGAATATATGCACAAGTAAAGAACTATGCAAGAATGTATGCACCATTTAGGGTGGATCAAAAGTGGCACTTAACAAAAAACATTAGATAAATTTGGAATTCATATTTGAATTGATGGAAATAGCTTAATAAGATTTTCAAAATATGAATAAGGTATACAGAGTATGAGTTAGAAATTATGATCTGGATGAATTAGATTTAAAATATGAAGCAACTGTAAACCTACTTTTGGCTTGTATACATGCCGAGTGTATATGCAGATATTTGTGATATGAGTTCGTTTCAAGACATATAAATCCGTGAATGCTCTTCAACTATAACTATATACCAAGTCTCATTTAAAAAAAAAAAAAAATTCAGACAAAAATTTCCTAATAGCTATTATTTAATAATTAGTCAACTAAATTTCGAAGATTTTTGAAAATCTCAGTGAATCTTATCAAAAACCTAAACCTGAACTCATGATAAACGAGAATTTTCAAAATCTTGCAGTGAATAACACTGTTGTTGTTCTTCTTCTTCTTCTTCCTATGGATTCCTTGAGGAACATAGGGTAACAACAACGCTCCTCCAACAGACTTGGTTCTTTAGATGCTGTCGTTGCAGTTTCTGTCTGAAACATACGCACATCAATGAGGGCGCTAGAGGGTGTCGTCAGTGATGTTTTTGTGCGTGGGTCATTAGGGGATTTTGGGTCTCGCAACATCATATCCCCTTCACCACGCCGACCCGACCAGGGATGATCAATCCCTGGTCCACCCTCAGTAACAAATACCTTCTAAAACATTTCATCACTTTGTTCCAGTATTTCCACTGTCATTATCAGCTTTATGATCTCTTTGTCATTTGAAAAATGAATTTGAAATCAAATCGAACATTAATCTATATTTCAATACGATAAAGTGTGTGTTATTTTGTGTGTCATACTTACATCAAAAGCAACAACATCTCTCTTTAAAGCCACTCTTTATCTATTAAAAATCATTAAAACCATTTCCCTTTGAAAAATGTTAATAAAAAATAACTCTTTACGGTTTCAAATATATTGTATATAAATAAGTTTTGTAAATTGTTTCATATATTGTTCATTTTTTAAAAATTAAATATACAAGTCCAATCTTATATTTTATTCAAACGTGTAGGGGTGAAACAAGATAATTAGTATTGAAAATATCATTTTGTGTAATTTTACATGGGTTCTGCTAGTCTAGAAATAAAACCAAAGTCAAAACCAACTTCAATGTGGTCAAGTCACGTTGAAGACACCAGTTCCTGCCAAATCACCAAAGTTAAGCGATGTAGATGCTGTTCAGTACTAAGATGAGTGACCACTTAGGAATATTAGGTATTGTACCAGGCTGGTTGGTGGATCGTGGCATGATCAGTGGAATGCATTAAGCATACGAACTGACAGACTTTCTCTTTCCCCCAACCCTTCCCTCACAACAACCTACCTTGCGAGCTAAAAACATCCTTGGTTATAGTTACCACCCCAGGGTGAAGACTGGGAGTCTCAGAATACTCATTGCGAAAACTCCATAACAACAGGAAGACTGATCCAAGCCCATACGAGTGAGAAGAGGTCTTCCTGCTCAACAACACCTCCAACTTCAATCTGTTGATATCCAGTTTCTTTCCACTAGTGATCATTTAGTATTGGTATCTAGTAAGTCTCTCTTGGTTTTCAAAGTATGTATGTAGTAAAGACAATTTCAATGTTACTCCTTTGGTGGACTATGACCTCATTCGGATAATAGTCTGAAAAAGAAATGATTGATTTATTGAACTGATTTTTCCAGATTAAGCCTATGCAACTGATCTTACATATATTCACCAATCATAAATTATTATTTAGCTTCTACTTAACAAACCATAAGTCACTAATCAACAATAAATTGAACTAATATCTATTCAAACACATACATATTTATTGATTATATATATATATATATATATATATATATATATATATAGCATAAGACTCATATGCACCCATTACACATGAATAGAAATTGCCAAATAGAAACCTGTCCAATATTATGAGAAATTTATAGATTTTTTTTTGTTTTATATTAAATTTTGCTGTTATTTTAGTTTTCATATTCTTGATGTTTGGTGGGGAAGTTGAGTTGGATCAGTGGTTAGGCAGTCGGACTCTGGAATTGTAGTACACAAGTTCGAATCCCATTTGTTCTGTTCGTGTTCGTATTCGAATTAATACCCTTGCTAAAGGTATGAATCTCCATATTCCCTCTAGTTATGGGATAAATAACACATTGTGTCATTCAAAAACCTAGGTGTGGACAAAAAACAACATTTACCAAAAATGATTGCTCTCAGCATTAAATGACCTAAAATGGTTGATATGCCATAAATCACAAAACAAACAAAATCTAAATGTTTTTCTATCTGTTTATTTTTGATTTAGGACATTGTTATATGCATTAAACATTGTATAATATTATTCTTATTTTGTCATATGAAGGTTTGAGATATTTATATTACTGAAATAAATGGCTTGAATTTAGATCACCTGCTGTCTTTGTAAAAATATAGATGCATTGAGAGTTTGAGTGAAGCATGTATCTGTTAAGATTTTGTGTTCAGTATATTATCGCGGAAGTCGATTTGGGCCAATCGGTAGGCAGTCGGACCTCAGAATCGTAGTACGCGAGTTCGAATCCCAGTTGTTCCG
>JAYKTE010328984.1:0-11129 GCA_036873565.1 Xipholeptos notoides | reverse complement strand
AGTTATATAGATTGTTTTTAAGCTCATTAAAGAGAAGCTCCTTTGTAAATTTCAACAGATTAAAGTTTTAATTGTGGCTTCTAGGTCACAACAAAAATCAATAAAAGATATTTCATAGAGTAGAAAATGTAATTTGGATTAAAATATGACTACTACTTTTATATATAAATAAAATACATTACGCATCTTTGAAGGCTTTTATTAGTCAATTTACTGTTATATGAAATATAATATATTCACCTAATTACCAACAAAAAGTGCTAGGAAAATTATTCATTTCTTAGTAAAATGGAGGCTGGAGTAATAATATTAAGTCAAGTTGGTTCAAATTACTGAAAGCACCGAGAAAAACAATAATTTATATTTGAAATGGGATAAATGTAATACTATAAATTTTTTCTTTTGTTTCTAAATGGCTTAAGTAATCAAAAAGCAATGAAAAATCTACTTGTTGAATTTATGTTAAAACTATTGAGTAGGTTTATATCAGCGCCAGTTCTTTTGCTATCATCCTTCAATATTAGATTGGTTTATAGAAGCATCATGTGTCTTCCATTGAGTAATCAGATGATTTACTATATCGTTGTGTTATTGATACAACTTGAAAATGATGTAACCTTTTGTTCAATTATTTAAAAACATGAAGAAATTGAATATATTTTTTGCAAAATTTAAAAAGACTGCTCAATTATGTGATTGCTCTGATTTCAATACAATAGATAAAACAAATAGACATTGTGGCTATTTATAAGACAGAAAAAAAATTGACAAGACAGTTTTCTACAGACAGAGTGATAGAAAGGGAATAAAAGGCAGAAAGAGTGAAAGAGAAAAGAAATTTTTCCAATCACTAGCATATTATATTGATTTTTCGGAGGCAGTACATTCTTGAACTAGGACACTCTGTCATTGTCTGATAGATACAAATACAAATCCCTACCAACCTCTCTTGGGTGTGGCTGCTGCTGCTTAATGTTGAGGGAGAGAGAGAGAGTGTGTATGTGTTTCATCATGTTTGTTTTATCTGACTATGATACTAAGAGACTACTGTTCAAGTCTTATTAATTATTGTCACTGATGCATGACTATAAATATCAGAACTTTTTAGTGTGAATTGAGATTTTTTGGTCTCAGGTTATAGATTTTTTTTTTGATTTTTAAAGTTCAGCCTGACTTTTTTCTTCAATCATAATTATATTTGAGTATGGTTTTACCATCACTCCTAGTGTACCAGCATACTTTTTTCCGTTGCTGCTGTGTTGTTGTTATTGTTGGGTAGGAAGACCTCTTCTTATCCTTTCATGCTCAGATCAGTCTTCCTGTAGTTTATGGAGTTTTCACAATCTCAAAGTAATCTGAAACACCCAGTCCTCACCCAAGGGAGTAACTCTATTTGAGGATATGCTGCTGTTTGCATAATTTGGTACCATGCCGACATACTTTTTTTTTTTAATTTCTAAAATTAAATAATTATGTTAATGAATTATCTAATGTCAAGTTTGGAAATCCAGAATGGCCAAGTAAATGTTTGTGTTTCATGGCATATTAACCATTTTAGGTCATTTAATGCCGAGATCAATCATTTTTGATAAGCGTTATCTTTTGCCCACACTTAGTTTTTTGAATAACACAGTATGCACTATTTAACCCATAGTTTGAGTGAATGTGGAGATTCATACCTTTCTCAAGGATATTAGTTCAAATATGAACACATTGAACAACTGGAATTCGAACTTGTGTACTATGATTCTGAAGTCCGACTGCTTACCCACTGGTGACCAAGTAAAAGAATCACAACATAAAAAGGAAGCCTGTTAAAGAATTCATTTGTTTATATTATTTTATAGATATCAAGATATTGCAACTCTTGTCGCAAATATGAATATAATATCCCCTCCAAAACTTGTAGTAATTCATGCTTAGCCTGAATAAATCAATAACATATTGTGATCATCATCATCATCATCATCATTATTGATATCATTGTTATCAAGATGATACTGTCTTCTCAATTATAATAATAATAATCATCATTATTAATACCATTGTTATCAAGAGGATACTGTCTTCCTTATTATAATAATCATCATCATAATTATTATTCTTTTTCCATAAACAGTCTATTAATTTCTACTTTTTGAAACTCTAATTCTATTGTTTTGAAATTATGAATGTGCTCTAAAAGTGAAAACTCTGATCCAAAACCTTCACTTCCTTGCTGTTGTACCTAATCACAGGATGGGTTTTAGGAGTAAAACTTGGGGATAAATTAAGATTGGATCCCCTGGGGCAGATAGCGGATGCACAGTAATACCTTCCGGCAGCTCATGCAGTAAATTTGGCTTCAATACTGGTTTATCCTTTCCTTTGGAGTCAGTCTGAAGAGCTTAAAACACTGCTTTGTGGGCAGCCAAATATCTCCATACAAACCTACCCAGGCTTTCAGGGCAGACTGATGCACTGACACCATGGCCAGCAACAACTGAAGATGGACAAAGAAGAGGTGTGATTACTGAACCTATGTAACATACAGTTCAAATTCCATAACTACATAAACGATCAATGTAACCTTAAAGAATAGATTTAGTTTATTTTTATATATGTTGCAGACCTTATCAAAAGAAAATTCTTATAGAAATATCACTTGCATACAGCTTCAAAGTTTCATGCATAAAAGGTTTGGTGCAAATTACATTCTCTTCTAATTCATTAACCGTTCCATTTCTAACTTCCCACAAATATTTTTCAATTTTGTTGTTCAGTTCATTATTAGATTCTTTTGTACAATAAAGATAAAGCTATGAAACCATTGAAGTTTTTTGTTTTTTTACATTGTATTGTATGACTGAATATCTATATTTACATTATTTATACTATGTATGTATATATATATATGTGTGTATAGCACAAAGCAGGCATTCAGAGCATTCAGAGACCAGTTGACTGATTCAATAGGTACATTCTTCTTAGAATAGTCAGTTAATAGTTTCAATCTCACCTTAGTGATCAGGGAAGATGAATTCCAAATAAGAACAAAACAGCATCAAGGAGTCTGAATTTTAAGTTTAATAGCGTAAACATGTATCAATGAGGTCAAATAATTTATGGTTTGATGATCGCAAAAGGCGAGAAATTAACAGTCACTAAAGACAGTTTCTTGACTCTGTGTCTATGTTGATTAGCTACTTACTCTGATATTAACCAATTTAACTATAAATATAGGGAACATTTTTTGTATAGATGAACTAATTAATATATATATATATAAACCATTTGTTTGTTTTTCTTTTCAGAGAGTGGCAAATGCAAAGAGTATTTCAAACTAGCATGTCTATTCACAATCCAGATGTTGTTTTTCTTTTAGGTAAGTTTTTCAATTTTTCTTGTGATTTCTTCTTTGAAATTATTGACTATTATTATTCAAATAATTTCTCTTATAAGTAAATACAGTTTTTCCTAGGAGCAAAATGCCCTGTCAAAATGGTTTAATCTTTAACCCCATAACCAGCAGGGTTTTAAAATAAAATTTGGGTAAGGATTCCGAAAAAAATATAACTAATTGATATTAAATAATTTTGTAAATAAGGTTTTAACCTGTTTTTAACCAGCAACAAATTAGATTCCAGAAAATTCCTGAAAAAAAAATATATAGTATTGTTTGTTTTACAGTCTTTAAAAACAAAATGTTGTCAAATTCAATTTAACCATGTCACACTATGCTTTTACTGTGCAAAAATTTGCTATATTTTAATATTGTTAACAAGTAAAATCTACCAAAAAAGTATTTTGTTATTCATTTATTTTTTTAGTGATTGTATTAAAAGAATTCCAATTTAATTTTGTCTAACATTTTACAGGAAATAATTATTTTTTTCATTTTTAGCAATTCAAAATAATCTTGAAATGTACAACATTACATTTTTTAATTGATACTTTGAAGAAAACACATTGGACCAATATTTTCATATTGATTTTAAAAAAATTTTATTTTAATGAGTTGTTTTTAGTTGGTTGAGGGGAGTAAAAAAAAAAAAAAATTTCTGTATTTTTTTCTACTTTATATCACAATTTACAATTTTACCAAAATGTCATTAGAATACAAAAATATCAAATAAAAGTTTATTTCAACTGGTGATTTTTAATGCATTATTTTGATTATATTTTCAGATAAATGCTAAATCACTTGTAGATATTTTCAATCAATCTTAATGAAAATAAAATTAGGAACCAAATTTTTTTAGAATTGCAATTTCTTTTTTGTTTAAACCCTTTTTTGTAATAGAATTTGCGTAAGTGTCAGTCAGTTGATTCATAAATGAGCATTAACATCTGCAATACCTCTAGCCATTGAAAGTTAGTGACTTTTTAGCTATGTAATTTACTTTAATTGTATCTGGTTTCAAGATATATATGTGTTATTTTTGTTGTTTCAAATCACACCACATTATTTATCTCTAATGACCAATGTGTATTTGTTTATTTGTATTTATCATGTTATTCGTTGAAGATTATAAGCAAAAATGTATAGGTCACATGGAAAATGAAATCCCCAAACTCTCAGGTTACATTTACTATTTTTATCTTTAAAGTCTGATGCTGTAATGACTGAGCTATAAAGGCTATATTTGTACAAGAGAAAATTTTGTCATGATTATTTTATCAAACAAATATACTATATGTTTTTATGCTATTTATTTATTCAAACTATTTTATCAACTTGTGTGATATTAAAACCTGTTATTTTAAATGATCATGTACAAAAATAACCCAAAATTGACAAACCCATCTTCTAACTGTGCTGAGATCAGTTGTATCGGTTTCATAAATGTTCATCAGGCATCAATGGATATTAATTGATTCAATTTTTTTTGCATGGGGGAATTCACTAGCTCATGAATGCATAAGTTCAGTCATCATAATGCAATTTGCAATCCTCTCTGATTCATTTGGGTGAAATAAAAAAAAAATAATAGGAGGTATTACTTTTGGAATGTATCTTGTGACTACCTTTTAATGTTCTTGTTTTTGCAAAAGTTTCTGTGTTTAACAAAGTTTTCCAAATGCAATTGATAAATATAAAGAAAAGTTTGTTGGTTAAATATTTCAGTGATGTAATTTTATGTTTGGTGAAAAAGCATTTTCTCTTGAAACCTACATTAACGAGTTGCAAGAAAGAATCATGCCTTTTAATGAGTTTGCAAGAAAAGATGCTTTTAACCCTTGGAAAATAAAAGATGTCAGATTTTTGTGAACCTAACTACTTTTAATTCTAAAGAATTTCTCTATGTTTCAAGAATGTTCTTAAACAGAGACCGAGTCATTATTTAACAACATAACATGGTATTTTAGTAATAAAGGTATCTAATCGAAAATAAGTTTTGTGTGATATTTTGTGAACAGATACTACTTGGAGTATTTTAAAAGAATTTCTGTATTCTCCAAGATGTTTTTAAATAGATTCTTAGTCATTAGTTGACTGTTATGACTTTCAGTTATTGATCTGTTGATGACAAAAATAGTTCCAGGATATGAAGATATAATCTTTTATAAAGGCATTAGTCAGAAGGAAAAAGTGTCACTCCTTTACCAGTAAGATTACTAAAACATAGTGGCATCTGTCCAAATGATGTGTTGTAATTTATAGATATAGCATTAAGATGATACCAGCTGATTACTAATCTTTAAAGTAAACTTATGTAATTTTACTGAGAAATAAAGGATCATCTTACCGATAAGTATGCCTTGTATCACATAATTTCGAATAACCTAGGTGTTTTTATGGCTTTTGGTATATGTTATTTTTTATATCTAATTTAAAAAAAAATTAAGTATATATACACAAAGTAAAAACTAAGTATAAGCATTGGAAATAACAAAAAATGCTATTGATTTGCATTTGAAACCTGTTATGAATAGACTTTGAACAACATAGTAGGGTTGTTCCAAAAGTAATGCCACCCATTTTAAAAGTTATTCTTTAAAATTTAAAGAGCTATGAAAAAGGTAGTCTAACCATTAAAACGAGTGACCTTTTGTGCACCAGAATTTATTTTTGTACATAATCATCACAATTCTTAATGCAATGAACAAGGCGGTCTATTTTTGTGTCCGGAGTATGCTTTGTGACTCACATTTGTGTCGCCACTCTGAAATTTATGAAACCCATCTAACTGTACTGACATCAACTGCATCGGGTTTGTAAACTTTCAACACATGCTGGTGGATGTTGATCTGCTCAGTTTTTGATGCATAGAGGAATTTTATGCCACAGGTCTGCTTCTGACACACACCCATGACAGGGGATGCTTTTTAAAATTTTCACACCATCAATATTTGTAACAGTGAGATAGAACTTTCCAGTCATTAATGTATAAGTTCAGTCATCATAAAAATGCAGTTTGCAGTCCCCTCTGATATATTCAGGTGGAATAATAAAATATGAGGCATTACTTTTGGAAAGAGCCTTGTATTTTGCATTGGCTTTTTTTGAAGCAATTGAACTTGTTATGCAAATCATTTCTGTATCTAAATAGATCATAATTTCACTGCCTATTTTTATAACATGAAAGATTCTTACATAACATTAAATCAATATTATATTTATGATTCCTCAATTTATTTTTGTTGCATCTATCCAAGAATGTGTTAAAAAACAAAGCTCTATGTTTAAATTCTTTTTTCCCAGGAAATTATGGGTTCAAATCTGGTCATAGAAAATGTATTTTTTCTTTTAGACCATTTTTGGTGTCTCTTGGTTGGGTTTTCAATTAAGAAAAGGTAGAAAAAAATAAGAAAGATAAAAAAGGAATTGCTTAAATATAAGTATCAACTGTTTATTTATGTGTAATCATAGTAATCAAAATTTAACTAATGTATTAATGAATTAAATTTGAATTTTTAGAAATGTAGATACTTCAGGTTTAATATATTGTTTCTTCAGTTTTCTGATTGGAGCAATAGTATACCAACCCACTTAAAAGTCCTATTAAGCAAAGCAATGTTTTCCATTATCTGTCTGCAATGATATAAAATTTCTACTACATTTCCTCACACTAAGAAAAAATACTCTGTATTGAATTTAACCTTTTATCCTTCCAGCTATAGAATTTCCTGTTTGATTTAAGTTTTTTTTGTCTCTTTTAGAATATAAGTTTTGAGACCACATATATGGTTTTTGAAGTTTGTATGACATCAATTTTTATACATACAAACCTTTATTGTTATTTAAGATATCCTGTGAATGATGATCTTCTCCTAAATTGCTATATGGTTATTCTCAATTTTTATCTGGAAAAACATTGATTTTAACTCATTTTTAAATTCTATTTATTTCAACTAAGGAATAAAAAAATTGAGAATGAAATTAAGTTTGTTTAGTGCATATTTGGAATAAAATTGTATACATACTACTTCAAAAAGTATGTTTAATTTAAGAAAAACTGGTTGGAAAATGGTTAATATTCATTATCATTTAATAAATGTATACATATATATTCAATATCAAGTAGATATTTGCTAAAGACATTGTACTGTATGGATAGAAAACCTTGATAAAGCCAGATGGTGTAATTTTGGATATCAAATTCATATTTATATGAACACAATAATTTCAAAGTTCATCTTTAAGTTGTTATTTTTAAAAATTTGAATTCTTAATAGATTGGTGGATATTTGCTCGAAAGATTGTATAATATAAATGAGGAAATATTTGTAAAGTCATACAATACATGTTTAAGTATAAAATTCATATATGAACACAAAAACTTGCATTAGAAAAATAAAAGTAAAACAATTCCATTTGTAACGATAAAAAATTAGTACAGCAATTGTTCTTCCAATGATTTGTTTAGATAAGATAATGATCCAGTTTAAAAAAAACAAGAACAAGGAAAAAGTCCAATTATTCAGTGGTCTTTTTTAGACCTTGTCTCTTAATGCAAGATTTTTTGGCAGGAGGAGTGAACTCCAGTTTTCAAAAGTTGGAATAACTTTTAGCATTACTGAAGTTGTTTTTTAAGAATTACTTGCAGCAGCAGCAAACCATGTCTATTGAATAATTGGGTTACTTAAAAGTATCTTACCTGAATATGTATGTATATCTGAACCTGAGCTTATTTTTTATAAAAATGAAGTTATCAATTTCCTTTTGAATTCTAATTTCTTTTCCTAATACATTAAAATGTCTACTGCCTCGAGAAACTAAATTTTTACCAAACTTACTGTTTTAACTAGTGTTGATTTTTTTCCTTTCTTTCAACTTTAGAATATAGACCTTTTCTATCATTATTTCTAATAATCTTGTTCTGTCTTTAACTTTTTTTTATCCATCTTTATCTACTTTTTAAACTTTTCTTTGAATTTTACAATGTTATATTTTGAAAAACCTTTTTTTAGGTGATTTATTTGATGAAGGCAAGTGGTGCTCTGATCAAGAATTCCAGTATCATGTAGACCGATTCCGCAGAATGTTTAGACATTCTAAAGATGTTGCTTTTCATGCTGTAGTTGGAAACCATGATGTTGGTTTCCATTACGAGTAAGTTTTCCTTTTTTTTGAATAGTTATATTTATCATTTATTTGTTTTTCATGAAATTCAATGTTATATGTTTTCAGACGTTTATAAAGTAAATAGATATTCTTATTTTTTCTAAATTTTTAGCCAAGCATTATTCAAATTCAAATTACTATTTTCATTCTAAGTAACAAATTATACTATCTGTTGGTTACATTCTTTTTTGTTCATTTTTTTCTATAAGATATACTAAAATGTTAAGGATATCTATTTTATTACAGAAACAAGCAAAATAAAGTCATCATGTTTCATTTCTGTGAATTTTCTTTTTAGGAAAAAAAAATCTAGATAATAATATTGCTATTGAAATAGCCTGGATCTGGATAATATAACAAGGCTAGTGGTTTTTGTACCAATATTGAACTATTCTCTGACTGGACTATATTCTTTTTGTCTCAAACTGATATTGGCAATTTGAATTATTTTTATTTTTCTCTTTATAAAGAGTTTTTTAGATTGATTTCAAACTTAAAATATTTTTGTCATCCACAAAAATGGCTCTATATTCCATAACTGAAAATTTAAATTATATATGGTTTATTAGATTAGAGAAAGTCCTACAACCAAGTTAAACACAGCATTGCCTGGATAAACGTCTTGTATTTTTAGCAATTCACTCTTGTCTGTAGTAGTAATGCTACAATTGGCCAACCTTTGAAGTGCTTGGGAGCCTGTGCATTGTGTTCAGTTGAGAGGGGGGAAAATAAATTAAAATGGTGATGCCCGCAAGTTTTCATAGCTGGCAATCTTGTGAAGTAATGCTGACTTCCGTTGTTCTCATGCAGATTAGATGGCCCTTAACTGCATTATAGCTAGCCATTTTGAGAATACAGGGTTGGTGAGAAGAAGAGTCTTGCAGACAGCTATAACTGCATGTCAGTTAATTTTGAATTAATTATTAGCACATTGTCATTTATTTATATATTAAATGATCTCAAGCATATCATTAGGTCTACATGTTGGCCAATTATTTATTTACCTCAAAGGTAGTAAGGTGCTAATAAGCAGACAGAGAGGAAGGAAAAGCCAAGCTATGTGCGAGATGCCACTGAGTTTAGAATCATACTATTTCCTGTTAAGATAGCTTTTATTTTTTGGGAGTGGAAATGCTTAGTATTAACCCATTAGGATCTTAGAAGGTAATTACTGGAATACTGTAAACTGTACAAGTTTTATTTTTCAGAATCCTTGAGATTAGGTATGATGAATTCTACAAGTATTATTTGGACTATTGTCCTCATCCTTATTATTTTCTGTCTCAATATGTTTCAAAGGGTGATTCAGTTGAAACATAGTGAGACAGAAAATAATAAGGATAAGGACAATAGTATGAATATTACTTGTAAAATGTACAAGTTTTAGTTCTATTTTTGGATTTTATGAAATATGCTTTTTTCTAAGAGCTATTTTTCTCAGTGAAGAAATCCTGAATTTTAGCCGATTTATTTTTAGCCTTTTTTGTTATTTTTTATATTTAATGAGTTTCCCCCCTTGTAAAGAAGATCTGCTCTTATTTATTTGTAGATATTGAAGATTTGAATTTGTTGGCTATATCTTTTGAAGGATAGTTTATAAACTGGGAACACATATCAAGTGATAGTATTGATATGTAATTGGACACTTCTTTTTTATAAAGGCAATTATTCACATCCATTCTGTTTTGAGGCAGGTTACCATGGTGCAGCTGTTTTTAGTTTGTATTATAGGATGGAAGTTTTCTAAAAATAGCTTCTGTAATCATTATTTTTTCAGAACATGTGCACTAGAGATAATAACTTGAAAAAAATGTCTTGTATTTAATGATTGTTTTTTTCGAACTATTCCTAGAAAGGATTCTTCATTTCAGTTAGTCTGTTATATTTTCTTACAGACTGATAACCTTGGGCAAAGTAATCAATTCCCTCATTTCACTTCAGCTGTAGGCTAAACAGTGTTCTTTCAAGTGTTGTTCCTGAGATACAATCTGTATTATGTTGCTCAAGAAGGGATAATCGTGGAATTGTCTTTAGGTGTTATGAGTTGATACTTTCATAAAAACTCTTACCACTCATATCTTTTCTGGTGATCATTTGTGGTTGAGGTTTCATTAAAATTTCAAACCAATAGATTTACTATACACGTAGTCAGATTTTACATGGAATACTTCATGCACAGCATCGCCCTGAAATGTATGTTTATGTGCGAAGTATATATATATATATATATATATCTTTATATGTACATTATATACGGTCAAGTAATGTTGGAGACACCAGTTCCTATCAGATCACCGAATTTAGGTAACATTGAACCTAGTCAGTACTTAGATGAGTGACCATTTTATGAATCCCAGATACCCCATCTTGTCTCTAGATCTGTAAATACCCAGGTTAGTGTCTAGGAGCACAGTTAAACTGCTAGGATAAATGCACCCTGAGTCTTTAAGACTGCGTGTTATCAGCAGTTCATAGAATTGTGGATGGTGCTACACAAGCCTTTACCACTATAAACAAATCTGTGTGGCAGTCTGATGGCTATACTTGGTTTGATAACAATCATATGTTAAAATCAATGGAA
>JAYKTE010328873.1:0-11129 GCA_036873565.1 Xipholeptos notoides | reverse complement strand
TACACTATTTGACCCATAGCTGGAGGGAATGTAGGGATTCATACCTTTCCCAACAGTATTAGTACGAATATGAACGCCAACAGAGCAACTGGGATTCGAACTCGCGTACTACGATTCCGAGGTCCGACTGAGTAATTTTGGAAATTCCAATCTTCATATTTTTTCTACAGGAGTCAATGTAAAAGTAAAGCTAATATGTTTGCACCATGAGAAAGTGTCCTCTTTTAACCCTTTGGACTCTAAAAGGCCGATATATCGGCCCTGGAAAACCTAGCGAAAAAGACAACACTGCCAATATTACGACCCTCCATAATTTGCTAATAGGTAATTTTGTTAAATACGTATCGTCTTTTTCGCTAGTTATCGCTTTTTACGTCAGGGTCCAAAGCGTTAAGGTAAACTTGGTACCCACGAACACATAATTCATGAAACAAGCAAGGAATTTTAGGAATGAGAAACATTGTTTGGGTCTTAGTTTTTGTACAAAATTGGAAAGGATCTCGTGGGGTAAAATGGGTAACTACTTTACTTTACTCTATCCTTTATAAGTGAGAAGTAAGTAATGGTCTGTATTTACTAAACATTTTTCAGGTAATAGATGAGGAACAAACACTGTCAACAAAATAGATATTAAATATGCAAAACATGGAGGGAGAGGAGTAGGTGACATATGACGTACAGGTATTGTTTACAGTGTTTACACACAATTATTTTTTTATTTTTTCAAATCTGCAGGTTACCCACCAATTTTACTCACTGTGCAAGAAGTAGATATTGTTTACAGATTGGCTACCACAGAAAATAGAAAGTTGTAGAACCATTACATTTATAAACACGTTTTGATCATTTAAAGCATAAAAATTCATAGAAAAAAGTGAAAGAAATACAAAAGAGAAACTCTCGACTGACTGATCTTAAGAAATCCTTCTCTTCATCGACCTTAGAGGACTTTTCAGCAAATTTATAAAAACTACGTATGGTGTACGGGACGGGCGGTGTGCCTGTGGTGATGTGTGATGCATGTGTGTATTACCCATGCATACAGGTACACAAATTGCTATAATTCTTTACAGAAAATGAACAAAACACAATATACGCATTTCTACTCTTGTAAGCTAATATGTGCAAGTTTCAAAATTGAAAGATTTAGAGTCTAAATCTTTTATATTCTAAACGAAGCTGTGGTTTAATTTCTTGTGGATAAAAACAATTATTCGTCTGTTTATAAAGAAAAAAGATAACTAAGTCATTTATTTATTCGAATTCTGGCTGAAAATACAGGTATTTTGAAAGATTGAACGAAAAAGATAAACTCTGGGTACATCTCTTTATTGCAGAAGAATTTTTTAAATGAAAAGGTTTATAACTCGGTTCGTGTCGTAAAAATACCTTATCATTTGTTTTGATATTTTAAGATAATTTATTTTGAAGGTGCTCTTTGTGAAAGAAGAGAAGACCGTTTTTGACAAAGTGGTTTTACTTTCTTTATATTTCGATATGATCTTTCTAGAAACATGGTTGAAGGTTGGGTTTTTTATGTTTGTGTAAAAAATTAACCCTCGTCCCGACGAATAGCGAAAAACTGCAAATATTGAATTCAGTTTTAAAACGTCTATTTATGAGATTGTATACGGTACTAAACATTTCCCAAACACTTTCTGAAGGCACTCTTACTCATTAATACAGTAAATGTAGTAATGTTGCATGCAGTTATGTATTTATTTCGGGTTTGGTACATTTTGGCGTGGCCGTATTCGGCTTGGCCGATTCGTCGTCAAATTAGCGCTTCGTCGTTATAGTCAAAGTTTTGTTTATATTTTTAAAATTAATTCAGTAAACTAAAATATGTTTTTCTTTGAATGTCTGAATTAGTAAATGAAATTGAAATACGACAATTTCCGAAATGTTTTAAATTTCAAACTCGATGTAAATCGTTTATAGTAAAAAAAAAAAAAAAAAAAAAAAAAGGAGCACTTGTTATAAATTATATTTTCTAAAGAAATATTTGAATTTTTTGTTGATCTTGAAAATAGTGGGTGTTTTTGTTTTTTTAATAAAATATTTAAAAATTTGAAAGTAAACGTAACAATTTTAAACGTTTCTAAGCTTGAAACTTTTTAAATTCTTTTTTTAACATGAAAAGATATTTATGAATTAATAATTTATCTTCATTCTATTCCTTTGACAAGTATAAAACTTATTTTTCAGTCAATTTTAAAAGAATTTCGACTAGAGTATTTTTTTTTTAACTTGAACTGGAAATACTGTTGTAGGGACCCCAGTTTTCCGTTTCAAATTTTCCTTAATTCCGTTTCCACTTTTAGAAAATTCCGTTTTTTTCCGTTTTCACATTTGCAAAAATTAATTTTCTTTTGTATTATGCTTATTGATTTTTTAATACTTTTTAATGAGGAAATTCAGAAAAATTTAAACTTGAAAAACAATTGTTTTATTTCAAATGAAGAAATGGCAAATACATGCTTTTACATGTTAGAATAAATAAATTTTTATTAAAAAGAATGCTAGTCTTTTAAATGTTTTTTTTTTATATTCTAAAATAAGATAAAGAATATTTTTTAGGATTTTTTTTATGAGCGCAGCAGCAGAAACTGAATTATAAAATGTTTCATTAGCTCTTAAAATGAAAAAATAAGTAGAATTATTTATAACATTTTATAATCAGAGTAGCAACATATCAGTCATAATGCAAATAGAATATAAAATTGAATGACAGAATATTACAAAAATTAACTATAAGATCAATATAATAATGAATTAATTAAATATTAGAATGAATCATAAAAAAAAGAAGAAGAATTAATATTTTGGTAAAAAAGGTGAAGAAATTCTAAAATATAAGAAAGTATATGAAATAGACAAAATGATTAGAAAACAAAAAAAATATAACTTACCAGTGCCTGAGCTGGCCATGATGAATTTATTCTTCACTTGTAAATAACTGAAAAAGTAATTTAAAATATAGTTGATAATAGCAAAAAATGAAACACTATCAGAATTTATTTATGAAAATTAACTTTTTGTAGATAATAATCATTACTATAATAAGAGAACTTTCTGTCTGTCCAAAACTTTACAAAATTGTCTGGTATCATTGAAGGTTTAAGTAAGTTTAGCCCACAAAAGTCAAGTACAGAAGTCAAGCAAACAGAAACTTTAGACAAAATCTGACAATCAACAAGCTCTCCTTTATATAAGTTATTTATCATATTTCAAAATTCTTAGAGGCCATTTAAAGCTGGTTTTCTCAAGTCAACTGGGAGACAAATTCCTCACATGATAATACTATAAATTCAATTGTGCAAAGAAATGCAATTGATATCTTTTTGAAGCTATTAATTGTACTTAATCATTGAAACAGTCTGAAAATAGTGAAAGAAAATTATAGATCACTGGCACTAAATCTAAAGGTATTTATCTCCCAACACAGGACCTAATAAAATTACCCAACCCAAGAAATATATTTGTGTAAAAAAACAAAAAAACACTTTGCATATTTAACTGTGGCAAAAGTGAGTCTGTTTCATTATTTCTTTTTCCAATAATAAAAATGTTTTTATTGATAGAAATCCAACATTATATAGCAACAAAACTAATATCTTCTTTACAAATATCTTCTTTAATATTCCCACAGCAAAAATCAATCCAAGTATTTTACCTACACCATTCTAGTCAATCAATCTGAGCATAAGTCATGGATCATCTGCATTAAAAACTCTGGTGATAACTCAGTAAGTTACGTTTAACTTTCTTGAAAGCCTTAAAAAACATCTTCTCCCATGCCAAAATCCCTGGTTTCTTAACTATATATAGTTAGAGTGGAGGTGGAGATATTCTTAATCAGAAATTTAGTTGCTAGGTCAAAGTTGAAAGGTTTGACCTTTGTAGTCTCTACCAAACTACTCCGCCTATTTTGGTCTAAACACTTGAAATCTTAAAAAATAACTGCTAAGGAGTTAAAATGGAGTTACCTTTGCAGTCTTTACCAAACTACTTTGCCAATTTTGGATTTATACCCTTTAAATTTGACATTAATAGTATTCAGACATGAGGCAAGCTTTTTAATCAGTTTCTGGCTGTAAATTTTGCTGCCAAGTGGTAAAAGTAAAAAGATTTGACTTTTCGGATTCTACCAACTATTCTCCCAATTTGGGGTCTAAACACTTGAAAATTTAGATGCAGGTTACCTAGATGTGGGGAAATCTTTTGAAATTGCTTTGAGCCTGAAAAATATCTGCTAGGGGGTCAAAGTTAAGAAAAATATGACTTTTGTGCTCTCTACCAAACTATTCAGTCTAACACTTGAAATTTGACATTAAGGGTATTCAGACATGGATCAAGATTTTTAATTGGTTTTCAGCTGAAAATTGGCTGCCAAGGAATCAAAGTTGAAAGAATTGACCTTTGCAGTCTCTACTCAACTACTCTGCCAATTTTGGATCTAAAAAATTGAAATTTAACATTCCATGTATTCAGACATGGGTCAAGCTTTTCATTTGTTTTTCAGGTTGAAATTCGGTTGTCAAGGGGTCAAAGTTGAAAGATTTGACCTTTGTGGACTCTACCAAATTACTCAGCCAATTTCAGGTCTAAACACTTGAAATTTTAGATATAGGTCACTTAGACAAGGAGAAAATTCTTAAATAGGTTTTGACCCCCTAACCCTGAGCCCATAAAATAACTGCTAAGGAGTCAAAGTTGGGGCCATTTGAAATTTGACATAAAGGGTATTCAGACATGGGGAAAGCTTTTTAATTGGTTTTTGACCAGAAATTTAGCTACCTAGGGTCAAAGTTCAAAAGATTTGACCTTTGCAGTCTATAACAAACTATTCTGCCAATATTTAGTCTAAACACTTGAAATTTAACATTAGAGGTAATCAGACATGGGGAAAGTTTTTTTAATTGGTTTTTGGCTGGAAATTTAGCTGCTAAGGGATCAAAATTCAGATCAAATTTGAAAGACTTGAACTTTTGCCCACCACCTTGGCAATATGCTAGTATAAAATAAGATAACTTTCTATCTATCTAAAGGCACTTTTCAGATTGCGAGGACGTATAATGTCTATATCTTCTTTACTTTTCTCGTTATTGAATATTTGTTAATGGGACCTATATGAAATATGTTCCTTATTTAATAGTAAAGACATTTCATTTTTAAAGAATTTTAAAAATATATATTTGAAGAAGTTATTTAGAAGCTTTTGTTTGAAAAAATCAGATTTTTTTTATTAATCAGATTATAGATGAATAGAGAAGAGTGCCACCTCAAAGGTAGTAGGTGTAGAAGAGTAAACAAATGGAAATAAACAGAAAGAGTTATTTTAGACGAATAGAGAGTAATAAAAAATAAAAATAAAATTTACTAGTATGTATATATTAATGTGTTTTTTAATTGTGTTCATGTCATTTTTGTGATATATAAGCTCAATTAAATGCAATAATTCACATACACACACAAAGAAAGGAAGTTTTTGATGAATGAATTTTGTAATATATGAAATGAAAATGAATTCGAGATAAAAAATGTATTGAATTTATTTTATTCTAATAAAAATAAAAGGCTTTGTATTATTTTATTGATAGTGATTTTTTTCTTCTAAAAAAAAAGAAAACGGTATTCAATGTCGCTAAAAAAATAAAAACACATTTTTTATCGCTTTCAGAGAAAAAAAACTGAAAAAAACTAACAAGTTAATATTCTTATCATTTATTTTCAAACATTTATTTAAATAATTTATTTATATCATTCATTTTCTGTTTTATTTCAACTGATCATTATTCGAAAGAAATGAATAATTCATATTTATGAGGATTGTTTTAACTGAAAAGAATATATATCAAATTCCTGTTTTTCACTCTCTCTGTATCTCATCCCGCAACCCGGCAAACATCCCATTTAATGTTTTGTTTTAATGATAAGAAAATCTTAATTTTTGCTACAAAAACTTTTTAAAAATTTCTCCAGATGTAAAATTCTTTTTTTAATTCTTTCAAATAAAAATTCAAAAAGGGAGTAAAAAGAAGAGATTGCCAATTATGTCATCGCAATGCTATTATTAGTAGAAACATTTTGTGTCCTGGCGCATTCAAGTATTTATGTTCATTTAAAAAAATAAGATATATTTAGTTAACAAAAAGTTAAAATAGAGCTATTGATGAATTTTTAATTCAAAATATTATCTTTAAAAAACATGCAATGTAGAATTTAATTTTTTTTAAATTTAATTAATTTGATTTAAATTCCCAAATAATATTGTTTTTTAATATTTAATGTATTTATCTTGACATTTTATCATTTAATGTGGGTAGAGAAGTAAATTTAAGTCTTAAGACCTGAAAACTTCCAGTTTTTGTATTTTGACACCAAACCAACAAATCACGAATAAGAACCAAGAAACCATCAGTATAATCTTGAGTTATGTGCTGCCAAAACACTAACAGTTTTTAATTTAACTTTATTCTTAAAATGTTTATCTACAGCAATGTTATCTTTAGCAAGATGCCCTTTTATGTGATTTATATTTTTTTAGGTATGTGAACGACATTTTATGAAAGAAAATGTACTATACGCAACTTAACTTCATATTAGGATAATAAAAAAACAGGAAGGAGGCTAGGCTCACAACCAAAGAAGAGTCATTCAAAAATAATTCCAAATTGCCCATCATATTCAGCGTCAGCTTGTTTGTCTAGAGAATTGTGCCATAGAAAATGCTTTGGCTCAAAGCAAAGAGCATTGTTGATCAAGTTGGATACAATCAACAGTAAGGAGTTACACCACTGTTGATGAACATGAAAGAAATTCGAACTATCTTGATAAAAATTATTGGACTAGTGTTACTGTTACAACCACTGTGTGTGTGCTGTTTGTGTAAAAAAATTAAAACAATATTTGAGTTGAGAACTAAAATTATTTGCAGTTTAGGAACGAAGACAAGTCAACCACTCAACCATCCCGTGTTTTGGGGGTTTTTTTTCCTCGAACTATCCATTATTACTAGATTTTTAATATTCACTATCACCCACCAATCCCACCACTCAATGAATTCAAACTAAACAAGAATGAAATGAAAAATTGGAATAAAATTCTAGTGCCACCCAGCACCCACTGTACCGTCGTCCGTTCAAAATTACAACATAGTGGGTGGGGTATTGTTAACAACAGGTGATATTGATAATTAATTACGAGTTAATTTTGAAGTGGTGGTGGTGGTGGTGGTGGTCACTGGTGTGGTGTGGTTGGTGTCTGCCCGCCCGCTAGTATGAGTTGAATCTAGCTACTAAAAGTTGCTAGAGCGACACAAAAATGCAGTCTAAAACAAACAAAAATAACGTTCAATTTAACTTGATATCATTCAGTTGTAACATCAATTATTGACAATTTAAAGAGGAAGAAAAAAAAACGATTCATTCATTCATTCATTCATTCACTCGGTGAAAGTGAAACCTTGGTGGTGAAGGTCATAAAACAGATGATCATCATCAGATCGATTGAATTGCAACGGCGGCGGCGGGGCAGAGCAGTCAGCACTAGCAGGCTCATACACAAAGCAACAACACGAGATAAGCAACAATACATATAATTATTAATATTCACTCAATTTATTTTCAGTCAAAACCGTTTTAAAAGAAGAGAATATTTAATTTAATAACTGAATAACCAGTTATTAATTCGTTATCTTCAAAATGAAACCAAGCAACCAACAAAAGTAGTAGTTTAGTTTACTTTAAAGAAGGTATCGATCTTTTAGAGATAAATTGATACGAATAATAAATTATTCTTTTAAACTTTCTTTTTAATAAAAACAGAAGTGTTGTGTGGAAGTTAATACTTTAATAATCTCTCGACCACAAATAAGGGTTTTCTTAAAATACAATTTACAATGTCATTGTAATACAATGAAAATTAAAATGTGACGGTGTGTGTGTTTGTGTGTTAAGTTAAGTTTAGAAAATAGATTTTTTACCAAAAAAAGAAGAAAATCCATTTTTTTGCTTTTCTGTTTATTTCTAGTTATTAAAGTGTTTTGAACGTTGATCAATTAAACTTAAACTTATTTATTAAAATCTAATAAAATTTTATATAAGAAGCCAGAACTCTTAAATTCAAAAGCGAAAGACAACTTAAAATTCCTCTAGATTTTTCTTAAAACTAAAAGTCAACAAGTCAGATTATTTGCATTTAAAGCATACCATATTACTAAACAGATGGTAAGATATGATAATAATCAACGTGTTTTTAAATGGATCGAAAATATTTGAATTAATGGATTTTAAAGGGAAAGTAGAGGAAGTAACAATATATTTTTTAAATATTTATGAAATAGAGTCTCCGTCTCCATTAGTCTTACTTTTGATAAACAAGCAATTAACCTTTATGACAACTTACACAACTTATCATTAGTTGTGTAAGGTTTTGCTTTTAATATAAACAAAAAAAAGCTGTTATGAATAAATTATTTTAACTAAAATTATTTATTATATTCAAATGTAAGCATTTATTGACATTAAAATTACAAAAAAGTAAACTAATAAATAAGTGAAAATGGAAATATTTTGATAAAAATGACAAGCATGAAAGCCTATTTTCCATTAGTATTTCCGTGAAGAAAAATAGAAACAAATATAACAAAATAAGAGGAAATAAAGGTTTTCAAATTGGTTTTACTGAATAAACCAAATAAGATACTTTTTTACATCTAGATAAATTACATTTGTGTTAATTTAATCAATTCGTAACATTTCAAAGGCGAAAGATAGACGATGCGAATAAATCACGAGGTAGATTGATTATTTATGCTTCTTTCAATAATGATGTTGTAATTGACATATTTTACCAAAAATATAATCTCAAATTTAATTAGATATCTAATTAAATTTTCATTTATCATTTATTCATCATTTCAGATTTATGCTCAAAAATTAAATGAGTCAAAAATTATCATAAAACGTAAATAATCATCAGATTTACTACTTTCAGGCCTATTTTCTAGAAGAATCACAAAAATGTATGTTCCTATTCGATATTGATTTTTTCATATTATGAGTAAGTTTCTTCTTACCTTTTATGAAATTATTTCCAAGTGATGTTAATTCGAAAACATTAAAATAAATGCTGTCTGTTGTTGGCTTCTTTTTCTTCTCTCTTCTCAGAGTAAATAATTAAGAAAAAAAACCTAGGCTTTTTTCAGGCATTTGAGTCAGTCAAGACAGCAAAGAGGGTAATAATACCATAGACTGATGCCTTCTTCTTCTGGCATCAATCACCAATAAGACATGGAAAGAGATAATTTAACATTGATTTTAAAAATCCTTTAGTTCTCACTTATTCATGAAGAAACTATCATTATTATTATTTTGAATCGACGGACACTCGACACTGATCGCCATCAGCACAAATGCATTCTGGGTAGTGGGCGTATCGACAAGAAATGAAGCAATTATTTTAGTTTCGTAAGAGTTTTGTTTTGCTTCATTTTTTTTAATTTCGCCTCGTAATGATAAAAAAAAATATCAAAATAAATCATATATATAAACTCTTTCATTAAAATTTGATAATTGTATTTTTCGAGTAAGTAGGATTAAAAATTGTATTTTTATTATAATTATTAATTCAATTCTCACGAATTTGAAAATGAAAATGATAATATATTTTCTCTCTCTCGCCAACTAACTGTTTATCAAGAAAAAACCGTGGGCGTAACCAGAACCTGTAAGCGAGCAATTTTGGGGCTTTAAAATTGTAAAATATGAATTATATTTATTCGGGAATTCATTAAAATGGGGCCTCATAATTTTATACATTCGGTACCGACTCGAAAAAATGGAAGAAATAAATAATTGGATTTATAAAACCGAAAATTCCAACCATCCACCCTTCTTCGGAGCTCTCTTGGCACAGGCTGTGGTGTGTGTGTGTGTGTGTGTGTGTGCTCTCTGTGTGTGTGCTCTCTGTGTGTGTGCTCACTTGTGCCTGTGCCACAGAGCGGATAGAGGTGTTTTTACGGTTCCAGGCGAGCATTGAAAAACGATAGCGGTTTCGATTCCTACCCAAACCGACCAGGAGAGGGTTAAATGGTCAAAACGTGGTTTGGTGTGGGTGTGCCGTGTGAGATAGACAACAACTATATGGATGGCAGTAATTGCTAATGATGATGCAGTTAAGACTCAGAATTCCTATTCGAGGTCGTGGTTAACCACTTGAACACCTAATCAAAGATGAGGACATAAAGTTCGCTCATAAAGATCACTGTAAAATATGAGTTCAAATCCCATTTGCTTAGCTTTTTACACTATTTTGTGTTGGGTATGATGATGGATGCTTATTGCTTCGGTTGCCAAAAAATAAATTAAAAATTAAATGAAATAAAAAGAATGAATAATCCGCTTCTTGTAGCAAAAAGCAATGGGTCAATTCGAAAAATCGATCAAATCTTCTGGGGTTATTTCTGATCACACACAACACTCAGTGTACTGACTGACTGATCTGTTTGCCACAACATTTTTAGATGATGTGGATGTACCCTTCGGTCTTTCTCCGGTATTATTCGAACTCGAGAACCTTAATGTCAAATTCTGAAGCCTTGTAGTTGCCAACTGAACTGCCTGCATACGTGTTTGCGGCAGCCGATAATTTGGAAGAGAAAACTTTACCAGCTACTGCGAACAATAAAAATAAGAAAGTGAGGGGAATAAATGGATAAAATAATAAAGCAAAGTAAAAATGACAGGAGCTGTTAGAAATATTTTTACTGTGCTTCTTGGCTTAAGAACATTGTTTTGACATCTGAGAGTTTGAATTATTTAACATTTCCGGTGAACAAGTATAAGCAAAAACGTTTATTTGTGCATGCCTGTTAAGAGGAGGAGGGGAAGGGTGTAAATTGGATGATCAATGAAGTAAATCATCTCTCCTCAAAATCTACAACATTTTCTTAATAATTGTGTTTTTATCAATTAATATGTATATACTAGCAAAGATACCCACGCTTTGCGCGGACAAGAAAAAAGGATGCTTGATCTTTGACCTTGAAAAATTGTTTGCATATTATACCTAAGTTGGGTACAATTATAACGCCAAAGTTGGTCATGATCGTTCCAGTGATTTAG
>JAYKTE010328762.1:0-11133 GCA_036873565.1 Xipholeptos notoides | reverse complement strand
AGGGTGGACCAGGGATTGATCATCCCTGGTCGGGTCGGCGTGGTGAAGGGGATATGATGTTGCGAGACCCGAAATCCACTAATGATCCACGCACAAAAACATCACTGACGACACCCTCTAGCGCCCTCATTGAGGTGCGTATGTTTCAGTATGCAAAAACTAACAGGATTTTACTTGATTTTTTTGTCAAAGCATGTCTAGGAAGTCTTTTCAAAATTATTATTTTTATGTGATCTGAATCAGTATTCAGATCCAGGAGTTTTCAGAAAGTTCAAAAATTTTTTATCATTGCTTTTTGTTCTGAAATCTAAGCATATTACGAAAGGCTATACACCATAGAATTACCATACCTGAACTCTATCTGATAATAAAATTGTGCATATTCGAATTACCAGTTAGATTTTGAAAAATAAAGTTTAAAAATTGACAAATTACAAATAATTTCAATAATTAAACTAAGTTAAGATATAAACTTTGTATGTAAAAGATTTATACTCTTTGAGTGCTCTCTAGTTAATAATTATAGAAGGTTTGGTTAGCACTAATTTAAATGCTTTGAATTCAATTTTTTTTTCATATAATGTATTTAAGTCAGATGTTGAAACTCGGATTGAAGTATTAGATAGGATTGTTGATTAATAATAAGAAAATGACATAGATTGGAGTTTGTTGATAATAGACATAAGATTTTAAGTTTAATATTAATTTAAAAAATCTTAAGAACATGATATATACATTAGAAACCAACACCATAGAACTCAAGATAACTATTAACATGAAAATAATATTGCACATTGAAACTAAAGAAAAGTGACAGTTCTGAAATAATGTATGTATTTATATTCAAAATATTGTGAATCAATATTTTATTAATCAGCCATTTTTCATTAGTTTACATCCATAGCATCAGTACTGACAATAGCTAGAGTGAAATTAGGAAATGAAATAATTGATAGTAAATCTATACTTTTCCCTCAATCCAAAGTAATACAAGGTGGTGCGAAACTCACGCATTGGTAGGACTTTTTCTTTTTGTTTAATCCTTTTATTTTGATTTTAATTGAGAGGATTAAACAAAACGAAAAAGTCAAACCAATGTGTGAGTTTTGTGCCACCCTGTAGAAGACAAATCTAAAGTTCCAAAGTATAAGATTTTTATATCTATTTAGGAATTTATTGAGATGAGGCTTTATAATTCAATAATGATCTTTATTAGCGGACTGTTGTTCTCGTCTTGGATTAGGTGTTATTAAACTACGTTTTGGTCAACTATTCCTCTGGCCTTCATCAGGTGGTTAACCGCAACCTCGGATAGGAATTCTGAGTCTTTTAACCGCATTCCCAGCAATCACTGTCATCCATAGTTGTTGTCTATCACACCATGTTTTGACCAATTAACTCTCTGGTCAGCTTGAGTAGGAATCAAAATCGCTATCTTCTTAGAATGTTCACCTGGAACCGTAGAATTACCATACCTGAGTTACAAGACTCAGATTTCCTATCCAAGGTCGCGGTTAACCACCTGACGAAGGCCAGAGGTATAGTTGACCGAAACGTAGTGTAATAACACCTAATCTAAGATGAGGACAACAGTTCGCTAATAAAGATCATTACTGAATTATAAAGCCTCATCTCAATAAATTCCTAAATAGATATAATTACAAACTCGATACGGACCCGAAAAATGGAAGAAATAAATAATTGGATTTATAAGACCAAAAAATCCATCCATCATCGCCCTCCAGGGCCTGTGGCACAACGGATAGAGGTGCTTAGTCTCTACAGTTCCAGGTGAACATTGGCAGAAGATAGCGGTTTTGATTCCTACCCTAACCGACCAGAGGGTTAATTGGTCAAAACGTGGTGCAATAGACAACAATTATGGATGGCAGTGATTGCTGGGGACATGGTTACAAGACTCAGAATTCCTATCCGAGGTCGCGGTTAACCACCTGACGAAGGCCAGATACAGTTGGCCGAAATGTAGTGTAATATCACCTAATCTAAGATGAGGACAACAGTCCACTAATAAAGATCATTACTGTATAAGATTTTTCTGGGTGTGAAAATAAATAAATGCATGGATTAACAACACAAAAGTCAGGAATGTGATGAAGTTTTTAATTTTTTTCAGTTTTGGTGTTGGTACATTTTTATCTTAGCCAGGAGAAAAAGAGACTCTGTGGGAACCACTATTATTATCCCCCCATAATTGTTTATATTATCAACTCTTTTATCTTGAGAAGTATTTATTCCAAGATGGTCACATGAAAAACTGGTTGCTAGAGTGAAACTAATGTGCTGAAATTTCTCTTGTATTGTCTCTTCTTCTTCCTCCTTTTGCTGCTACAACAGACAGCCTTAAAGGGACAAATAATGTAGGGATTTCTGCTTGTTTCTCAGCTCAGCTCTGTTCAACAGTGACACTACTGCACTTCAAACTTTTAGCGTCTTTTAGCGTTATTTGTTCATGAGCCAACTTCCATCCTTTCTTCAACAGTAAAATTTCATGCAAATCTTTTTTGTATCTTTTTGTATAAAGTACTGAAAGCAAACAATCCAATAATAAAAATACACTATCTCTAACTTGTTGGATGTAATTAATAATTTTTCAATAATCATTATAAAATTTGTATGAAAAAAAAAGAATTTGTTAATATATTAGCATTTTAGTTAATTTTTTTTAGATTGTATGGAAGCCTATTAAAATGTATTTTATATAGTATTGAATCTCCATACTGGTGTTTTACACATATTCTTTACTCCATTTGATTTTTCTAAAAATTCTGTCTGAAACTTTCAACTCAATTGAAACTTAATATAAAAATTATTTACAAAATGCAATTATTTTAGTTAAATTTTAAAATTCTTTCATGAATTTCCCCTAGGTCTTTGTTATTTGATAGGTTCTTTCATTTTTGTTAAAATAGAAATAACTAAACATAACGAATGTCCAATTGTTGCCTGAATGAGTGTACTAAAGCTGAGGTAAAAAAAAGTTTATTTTATGTGCCACTTGGCCTTATATGGCTAAAATTGCATTTTGGCCTGAATTTATCTAATATAGCAAATATTTTTCTGAGAGCATTTTTATTGGCTAGTTTTAAGCTGGTGAAAGTTTTTTAATGATTCAACATTTTTAAAATGTCTTATTTGCAATAAAGATTTTAAAAATATTTCTAGTATTTTGCTATATAGCTAAAGTGTAAGTTTACAAAGAAAATGTTGATCAATAGTTGTTTAAAGTTGAAAGGCATACAGAGGTCTTGTATAAGATTTTCAAGAATTTGATATTTCTTATAATTCCTAAAATTGTAGAACATTCTAAACCATCTAATTCTGATATCTATTCTTCATTCACAATACATTATATAATAGTGAATAGTGAATGTGAAACCATTTAAAAAACGGTTTGATATACAAGCAAATAAATTAATTTGGCTTTGAATGACCTGAAAAGAGTTAATATGTCATAAAACCCACCAGCCAACCAATCATATGTGATCAATGTTGAATAAATCTTTGAGTTTATTATGAGTTTTATTCTCTTTGCTTTTCAGGAATTGACATGCAGTTTTTAAGAACGGGTTTGGATCTTGCTAAAGATGCTGTTTATTCATTACACAAATCAGCTACCAGAGAAGTATGTAAATGTGATTTAAAAAAATTTTCTTTGAAAAGTTTTTTTTTTCAAATACACGCATACATGCTCTAAAACCTGAAATATATTTTTTATTTAATCTAAGTCAAACATGTAATTCCTATTTATCTATTGATAGGGGTTAATATTATCTTACTTTGAAATGATTGTAGTCACAAGAACTTAACATTTTAACTAGCTTAAACATTTTCTTTAACTTTATTTTCTTACACACTAACAAGAAAGTCAAACAATAACTGCAAATCCTGGCTAAGGATGCTGGGATTAGTGATTTCCCTCATCATTCCCCTAAATATATAAGGTCATGCATTCCTGGGAAAACAGTTATCAGAATTCTGAAGAGAGTCTGGGAGAGATTGTAGCTTGAATTTAGTAGAAGATTTTTCAAGTGTGAGTTCAAGAGAATTAAAAAGTGTTCCCAGTGATAAAAGTGAATTTGAAACATGCAAACCTTCTTCTCAACACTTGAAAAGAATAATTCCCACTTGTAGTTATAAGTGAAAGACAAAAAATTAAGAGTTTTTAAAATTGAAACTTTTTTGACTATAGATTAAAAAAGATGACGATAACCCTTGAACTGATTTAACGAGTCTATCTGACTGCAACAATTATGACTAATTAAAAAAAAGGTCAGAGTAATAGTCTTGAGGAATTTATAGACTAGTCTGTAAACAATTCATAGCTGTCAATAAGTAGTTAAATACTCAAAAAAGTCTTTTCTTCAGCAAAGCGTGTGAGAGAAAAAAAACAAACTTAGTTGTACTAGTTTTTAAATATAAATTGGAAAAACTTTCCATATTTTATTTTACTTTTTATTTTTACAAAGTTTGTGTTATGCTAAATTATATATTATTGTTTGAACTATTTGTATTTTGTCATAATTAAGCTTGATTAAACTTTGGGTTAATAAAATTAACTATAACTGTAACTAAAAAAGATTCAATTGCAATTAAACCTATTGTTTTTTTGTTTTGAATATATTTTTGTTTTTTATTTTCAGCACATCAAGAAAATGGCTGAAAGCTGGGGAGTCAAAATGGAAATCTTAGCTCAGCTTCGATTTGACATTAAAAATCTTTATAAATTCCATAAAAAAGACTCTCAAGATATTGAGGTTGACTTCATTAAATTTTCTTTTCATCATAAAAAATAACTTGTTTTTGTAAAAAAAATAAAAATAAAAATAATTTAAATTTTGTATAATTAATCATCTTAGACTAAGAATTAATTTTGAGTGTTTGTCTTCGATAAAGAATCTTATCTCAATTTTCTAATCAACCTAAAAAAATTCTTCACATTACAGTGCAAACCAAATTACTATGCAAGTTAGTTTTTTGGGATTTTTTCCTTACCTATTAGTGTAAGAATCCTTTGTTTTTCTTTGGTATATTGCTGAACTAGTTATACATATATTTGTATAAAAAACTTTGATTTCAAAATGTTACCTGGATCAAAATATCAAAAATATTGATTTTCAATTGAACCAAATTTTAGATTTACATTTTAGATGGGACATGTGATAAAAGAAAGAAAAGCAAATGATCTGAAAAAAAAACCCCTGATTATAAAATCCTTTATCATTGTTCCCATTTCTTTATCAGATGCAGTTCACCTGCTATTTAGCAAAAAATGTAATGCATATTTTAGCACTTAAAAAAGTAATGTGTAGGAGGACGTTATTTGAATGTAAGGTTTATGGTAGGGTGCTCTCCTGTGTTTGGAGTTAGACAAAGGAAAGCACCCATCCCAGAAACGACAGGTGCAGCTTAAGCCCAAAAGACGCATACCCCAACTTTGAAAAATTTGGAAAAGAAGTAGTCCCTTGCTCAGAAGTTTTCTAATTGGATGTTTTTGCTCATGACTTCACAATTATGGTTCTTTCCAGTATCCTGACTCACGCAATTCCTGGCCAGATGTTTTGCCTCCCCACATTTGAAGTAGGTGTTAGACAGTTGTCACACGGGGTGAAGCCTTCCCAAATTGTTGCTCCAGTACTTGCTCATCAGCAGTATAAGTTTGGCTCTTTCAATGACAATACTTCCATTCAGGTTGAGGATCAAAGGAGTCATCTGGGTTGCCAATTCATAAACGCCCTCTTTATGCATTATAGAAGCCTCTTTTTCACTGGTAATGTCAGGCCAGAGTTTTTTTAAGAACACCTCAACAGTTTATTGCAATAAAGTTAGTGTTTAGTGAAATGGTCAAAAACTACTAGAGCCCATTCCACACACTTTTATAATAGTGCCCTGACATTGTTATGTTGCTCGTTAGACAGCTGTCAATACTTTAGGCTGTTTTTCAGAGCTCGCAGGTTAATTCTTGTTCTTCTACATTCGTTGGCGAACTACTAAAGTCAGGGATTGCCCACTAGATCACATATCTAGTTGCTCTTTAGTGACAAAATAGCTTGTAAATGATCTGACTCACTCACCCACTCATAGACGACACGAGTCAAGACTTCTAATAAATTTCACCTTCCATGGCGTCCGACCTCTTTTATTAGAAGTCGTCACGCCAAGTAGTTTTGCATTACAGAAGGTAAACTATCTTGATATTGGACTACTTTTGGTTGTTTTTTTGTTTTTTTACATACGTATTTGGCCTATTGTCCTTGCCTTGTTTTTACATTACATTTGAGCCAATCTAACATTTTTCCTTTTTTGATTTCCCAAATTTAGCAGAAAAAAATGGTTTTCATGTAACTCTTATGGCCTCGTCTACATACAAGTTTAATGATGGGTAAAAGAAACTGTTTTCGAAAATTTGTTAATTTAATCGTATTACAAGTAATCAATGCCTTCCATAGTTGTTGTCTATTGCACTACGTTTTGACAAACTAAACATTGCTTGGTTAGGGACTAAACCCACTATCTTCTGCCAATGCTCACCTGGAACCGTAGAGACTCAACGCCTATATCCGCTGCAACATGGACCCCGAATAACAACAATAAAGATGAGGGCAACAGTCCGCTTATAAAAAAATCAATACGTAGATTATTAAGCCTCATCTCAAAAAGAATTTCAAGTAGATATAATAACTTTTTTATGTTGATGATTATGGATAGGCGGTTGTAATAATGTCAACTTTTGGGATAAAAAAATTAAATAAGACAAAGAGGAAGGAGGGGAGGGGGAGGTTGGCAAAACAAGGGAGAAAAAGAAAGAAATCAAGAGAGAGTGAGAGAGAGGCGTCAATTGAGTGACCTTTTGTTTAGAAATTATGTTTAAATTTGTTCTTATTTAAAATTAACAATAAAAAATTGAATCATAATTTCTTAATTATTTATACAAGTGACCTTTTATGCTCCTGAATTTATTTTTCTACATAATCACCACCATTCTCAATACAATTTTGTTTGCGATGAATGAAGCTTTGTTACTCACATCTCTGTCGCCACTCTGAAATCAAATATCAAATGTAGCACAATTGTTTTCCTTGGGATACTAATAAAATTTGACCAATTGGCCCATTGAAAATCCAAGATGGTGGCCAAAGTGGTCACCCGAAGTTGGATGTTTTCCTTTGAAACTCTTGTAGCTGTTTGATTTATATTATCTAGGTGTGAATTCCTATGTTTTCAACCTGTTGACACATATTTTTCTGTTTATAACATGGTTGAAGCACTCTAACACATAATTCTCATTATGTACCAGTACTTTGCACTTTACAGCATAGAGGTATAGTGGTAGAGGTAGCGCCTTTATTTCAGCAGTTAGCTAGATCCATTAGATGGCATACTGACACTGGTCCTCACCGATGACTCAATTTTCATATATGACTCCGAGAATATGCAAGTGCATGGCATTTGCGTTGGTTCACAGATGAGGGTAGCACACACAAAGTCCCTGTGTGTGATTGAGTATATCTACTTCCGAAACATTCACGTGCACGTTAATCAAGGTCTTGAAAGAGTGATCGTCAGGTACTACCAAGGCACATTGGTGACATCACTGATGTGAAACTCAATACAAGGTTCAGTGTCAGCTATATAGGACATTTATCATGGCGTCATATTGCAACAACCTACTAGTATCCCAAATATTGCTTAATCAACCCCAGATCAGTTAGGCAGCTGCACCTGAATGGACAGGATGTGCCAGCGCGAGAGACCTAAACCAAGGATAACAGGGTTTTAGTTATCCGGATGGTGTACGGAACTTATGACACTGGATGAACGATCGGACTAGGAGTAGAGCACGATGCAAGAACCTAGTTCTATCCCATACAGGAAAGTGCCTATTACATGTATACATGCACAGGGTGGTAAAAGGATAAACAATTGGCCCTGAGCGCTATCGTCATCATAGATGCGACCTCTGCTAGAAGATCATGGAAAACAAACTTGTGCAAGTGTTGCCTATGTTAGGAGTGTACCGTAATCAGTGGGGACCCCTTATTTTTCATTGTGTAACCGAAGAGAAAAACTATGGGAAGAATAAAAACAACGCTCAGTTTTTTGTTTTACACACTTGTTCTTTATTTCGGGTCGAACACATTCAATTGGGAACAAGTGGCAGTTGTCTCTGTTGTCAGTCTGCACAGCGCACTTGACACAAACAGTTCTTTATTTTGGGTCGAATGCATTCAATTGGGAACAAGTGGCAGTTGTCTTTGTTATCAGTCTGCACAGCGCACTTGACACAAACAGTTCTTTATTTTGGGTCGAACGCCTTCAATTGGGAACAAGTGGCAGTTGTCTCTGTTGTCAGTCTGCACAGCGCACTTGACACAAACAGTTCGTTCCGAATTGTCAACAAAACACTCTTTTTTCTCTTCTGCTCAAACTGTCAGTCAAGTGATGATGCTGATTGCCGTTGTTGTTGTTGGGTCGTTGTCGGGAGGGGCGGCTACGTCTACCTCGAGTCCGGCAGCGTCCACTCGCTTTCTCTCCTGTGTGTCCCGTGATGTGTTTTTTTTTATATTGTTCGGATATCAGCTGGTTTCCAGGCCCTCCGTTGAATATCAGCTGATTCCCAGTGTCCCATCTTCTAACCACTTCAGCTGATTTTGTGTGACGTAGCCATCTCCCTCATCCTATTACAGGAGACTAAGAAAGAAGATCTAAATTCTTCCCGTGACAACCCTATCAGAAGAGGAAGATGGATATATGAAGCTAGCAAGGAATCTTCTCAGTTCAAATTCTCAATGAATGTACTTACAAATCAACCTAGACCCTGAAAGACTTGACGAAGGATCTAGGATAGAGGAAATCTTGAGAAAAAATAAAATACAATATCATGAGAGTTGCAAGCTTTTGTTTAACAACACAAAGTTGCAGGGAGATGAAAAAAGATCAAGCCATTTAGGTACGGGTGATGAGTGTAGAAGTAGGATCCCGCAAAAGGTCAAAGAAGCTAAAGCACAATGCTTTTTTTTTTGCGAAACTGAAGGAGGGAAGCTAAAAAAAGGAATGACAATGCAAGTGAATAGGAGAATAAATGAATGACCCAAAACACTCAGAGATAGAAAATTTCTGGCCAAACTAAGTGCAGGAGATGTCATAGCATAAGAAGTGAAATATCACCCTGGATTTTTGGTGGCATTGTACAATAGAGAACGATCATGCCTTAATGCGCAGGAGCAGTAAAAAGCAGGGGCACCTACACCTGTGAGATGAAAAATGCCAGTGATAGTAAACGACATCCAATTTTCAAGCTTGCTGATTTGGCCAAGCTTTACAAGCAGAGGCTAGAACAGCTTGGTTGACTCCCCTGATGTTAATCCTACTAGGTTCAAGGACCAGCAGCTTTTTCATATTTTTGAGCTGCAAGCAAATCGTTATGGATGAGATGTTCTGCTGGCTTTTGAAGCTTATGTGGGTTCACTCCTATCATAAACATGGTGAAGCCATCCATCTAGCAAAAGCTGCTGGAATAATATGAAACAAAATGCTCCGCCACAAATCAAATTTCAGCTGCAATTTTCATGACAAAGACTGTGCGACCATCACTGCTTTAGTTTGTATGCATAATCGAACATGGTGCAGAGATCAAGTCCCAACTCCAGCATAGAGCATCAAAGTCGAACCTTGCTGTATCACAACTGCTACAATACAACTGCTTAACCAAATAAAAAGAGAGAACAGATGTCCACGGACATTCTAAAGATAAGGACCCACATTTTCCAGTCTGCAAAGACTTGTATGTCTTTGCCAAGACGAGGAAGAAACAAATCATTAAAATGCTCCATGAGAATGGGCTCAGTATATCATATGACTGAGTCTTAGAAATCTCAACACAGGAGAAGCAGTTGTTTCACAATACGTGAAAGATGGAGTAATTTGTCCCCCATTCTCGAGGAACAATTTGTTCACGACTAGAGCAGTTGGTGACATAGATCATAACCCAACTGCGACCACAGCTTACACATATTTCCACGGGACAAGTATTGTAACGTTGTGGTGCCCATTATCACCTCGTAGACGATCGGGGCAGCCAGCAGGTTCGAAATTTGGAAGGGCTTCACTTCTCGAAATGTTCTTCGTCTGGCCCCCTCCAAGTTCCTGTGAGAGGAGGTCTCTTCCATTCTCCTGGTCTCCTGAAATCGAAAGATGGATAAAACTCGAAGTCAGGTATAGTTTTCATAAAGCTTTAATAAAGCTTTAATCACGTTCTTGTCTGCTCGAGCATGTCGCTTCTGGCTAAAAAAACAAAACTGTCCTACAATTCCCCAGAACTACCCCTGCTGCGTTGGGACTGTGGTCGCAGTTGGGTTATGATCTATGTCATTAAACTCAATCGTGGGAGCCTAGAAAAAGGTATAAAAGAGAAGAGAAAAAGAGAGCGAAGCGGGGAAGACGAGAAGAAAGAAAATAAACACGGTTAAACTTGTGGTCAGCGTTCTGACTCACTCACAAACAGCAATTCACCATAGCAGACGATAACTTTCTTGAGACAATAACGATCTCCCACTAAGACCAAGGAAAAAACTCTATTTCGAAAAAGATTAAAACTTTATGAATATTTATTTAATTTTCATTCTTCATATTCCATCTCCTACAAAAAGATTTTTGTAAACATTCACACACACACAAAGTAATATTTGATATAAATTTTATTTTAAACTTTAATTACTATTTTCTTGTCTGTTCTATTTTGTTATATAATTATATGAATGAAAATTAAACATATAAATAATCCTAAATCTCATAGACTTTGAAGACATTTGATGATTATGCTAAAGAAGCAAACGTGGAATCCTATTGTACTAAGCACAAGCAGGTGGACAAAGTATTTGAACTGTACAGAAATCAAAAAACGATGTCAAAAAGAGGATTAGAAGAAGAGTGACAGAAAAAAGTAAGACATCAGGAAATTGGCAAAGATTCGTTCTTCACCCCCAGCAAAAAGATTAAACTGTTTCACTTCCTTGCAGATAAGATGTATGAAGCAGGGACAACAAGCACAGTCATTGTCACAAAAGGGTAATAGGTCGTCGTCATTAGCAATACAGTGAAGTTCTTTAAGTTGCC
>JAYKTE010328651.1:0-11134 GCA_036873565.1 Xipholeptos notoides | reverse complement strand
CAGAATTCAATACATTATAATTCCTAATCCTTGTGTTTGTTATCTTTCTAAGTCCTACAATATCTCGACCACAACACATATCAACTGCAAGTTTTTGATAAGAGTTTTACCTTTTCCTAGGTGAAATACCAACAAAGATTAATGGACTTTACCTCCTTGTGTTTTGGAATCAGTGCCATCTTTACACCTAGATGAGTTACTTTCTCAATGTGCCTCATCTAAACAGAGCAACAAAATGTGAACATAACAATTCAACTTAGATTCTAACTAATGTTTTGGCATTAAATGGCCCATAAAGGGCTGATTTGCCATAAAACGAACCAATCAACCAATCAATCAACTTGGATTCCAGAGCCCAAGCTTTTACCACTTTTCCACCATCATTGCTTGGAGATAGATAGAGATGAATGCAATAGATCATACACATATGTAGGTATTTAGCAAGTTCATCTTGAGAATAATATGTGGAATAAGGTCAGTTTTATTGTGCCATGAGACAATCTTAATCTGAACCAATGCAACTCATTAAAATAAAAAGAAATTAAAAATATTTTAGTTTCTATATATTATTATTATTATTAATTTAAGAAATGCTTTATTCATTCAATGTTTTATATATGTTGGTATTTAAAATGTTCACCTTGAGAATGATACGTGGAACAAGGTCAGTTTTATTGTACCAGAAGACAAACTTGATCTGAAACTAATTCAAGTCATTAAAATAAAAAGAATTCTAAAATATTTTAGTTTCTATATTTGATTATCATTAATTTAGGAAATGCATTATTCATTCAATGTTTCCTTTGTTAAAGATATTCTGATTTTTAGTTATTCATTTGTTCCATGTAAAAATCTAGATAGATAAACAGAATGAGATTGATATTCATATAAATTGAGGTGAAGAGAATTAGATAAATAGATAGATAGATGTGAAGAAAATTAGATTATTAGATAGACGGAAAGTAAGTAAAGTTGGTGGATAGAGAGATATGAACAGAACATGATAGATAAGTAGGTAGATATGAATAAATATGACGAAACAGATTGTTATATATATGAATAGAGAGGAAGAGTATATATAAACAAAGATTGATAGATATAAATTAGATATCTAAAAGAGGTATTTTTTAAATGCAAAAATGAAATCAAATTTAAATTTTTTAATTTAGACATTTATAGATTGTATTTAATGAAAAAATTATGGATTTATTGCTTAAACAAGACTGATTGATGTTGACTAGTTGAATTCTTGGCTTCTTAGGTAGAATAGAAATTACTTCATCTCAAATATATTTTTTAAGATTTCTAATTCTTTTCAAGGTAGAGGCTGTCTCTGCTATCTACTCAATGAATGGGTCCCTGTGGTGGTTAATACTCTTAATTTTGATACAACTTGAGTGAAAAAGAAAAGCAATGACAAATCCAATAAGACAAATACCTTTACTGATTCATTACTTAGTGAATTTATCCTCAGGTTAGAAAAAACATATCTATTTGCTCAGCAGCCAACAGTAAGAAATGTTGTTTTTTTTACTTTAATAAAAAGAATCATGAAGAAGGAAATAATTTTGGATGAGAAAAATAAAACTTGAAACTTATAAATATAGGTGATGCTGTCATTTCTTACTCTTGATAAATCTTTTCCTTTTTAAAGTACACTTATATTACTTCATTAATCATCCAAATTCAAATGAAAATGGTCCCTTACATTGAAAAACAATTTTTGAGTGATTTTAATTCTTTTAAAGTCTTTTAATTTCTAAACTAGTATTCTTTATAAAGGAACAATAAAATTATCTTTTATCTATTTAATTATTAATTATATTAATTATTTCAATATAAAACAAAACGTTTTTCATTAGACCCTGGGACTAAAACTCTTGTTAGAAATCAAGAAAAATTTTAAAAAAGAATATTAAAGATAAAAGTTATTTTTGATAAAACATGTTTGAATATTTTTATTACATTATAAAATGTTTGTTACGTTTTTCATAGCCTCACTTTCAGCAACTTACCTTGGAAACTATTGGGCTCCTACAATGGATGGAAATGGAGCCCACAAGTATGTACCCAAAGCAAGGACAAGGAACTTATGGAAGCAACCCTTGTAGAATTTCACTCAGAGTGTGAGCAGAGAAGACGAGTTTAACCAGACCCAAGATTAAGGGTTAGAAGATAATGACTTCACTTTCTGTCATCGTGGCAGCAATAGTTTTCTGGCAAATAATAATAATAGCAGTGCCAGTAATGACTGGTATGTTCGGTGCATCACACATTCATTACTTCTGCTATGTTACATAACAAGATTCCAAAGTTTAAAGCTTTTTACACCACGGAATTCCCTCCTTATTGATTACATCTTTTATTCAAACTATTAATGAAATTCAAAATGTATATTAATTAACATATTCTACAGGGTAAACTAATGCTAGATGCATTTATCCATATTTCTTTCTTTATTTTTCTATGAACAAAGATTTATGAAAAATAACAATTAGATTTCATTTAATTTTGTTTCAATAGAATTTTTAAGTTAATTCAAACTAGATTTCACTTATGTATTTTTTTAATCCTTTGAGATGAGGCATAATCCATGTATCTATTTTTGTAGACTGTTGTCCTAAACTTTATGGTTGTTGTTTCATCACATTTCAGCCAATTAATCCTCAAACCTTCTTCAGGTGTATTAACCATAATCAGATAAGAATGGCGATTCTTGAAACTCTATCCTCAGTAATTACTCCATATTTGTTTGGGCAAACTAATCTCATGGCCTGCTTGGGTAGGATTGAAACTGCTATCTTTAAACAATGCTCACCTGGACAAAACATGGGGAAACAACAACCAAAAAAGATGAGAAGTCTGCAAAAATACATCCATAGAATTAACTTGTATGACTGTTTCAAAATTCTTTATTTTATAAAAGTCTCTTAGCTTATGTGGAAAGGGAAATTAATTAAGCACCTAGTTGCACTAGATGACCTCAAAATGTAAATTTTAATTAAAAGATCTATATAGAACCAATTTAAATAGAGTTTTGGTAACATTGTGGGCATCTCTAGAGGAGTAAACAGAGCATTTGGATATTGAATAATATCAGTAGTCTTTATGTGTTTATGGTGTTCAGCTCTTTCAATCAGTTCTGTTATCTCTTATGAAGTTAGAAATATTACCGACTGAATTTAAAAAATAATAATGATAACTACATAATTCTTTTATGAGACATTCTTAAAGTATTTTCTTTACTATTTTATGTTCTAATGTTGTAATAGATAGCTTGATGTGTTGTCTTATATTACAATCAGGAAAATTTCACATAAGTAGATGGTTATCTATTATAATAAGATCCATACAAGAAAACTTGAAGCATTTGTGTACCATTGGAAATTGTTGACGTGCTAATTGTGGCATGCTTGCCTTAGATTGCTGACATCTAATATCTTCCGAGACTTCAGTTGGATAATCCATAAAAGCTCATATGGAAGTGACCACTTTCCCATTATATTAGGTAATTGCAAAAAGGGAGAAATTCTAAAAATTTTGCAAAAAACACTAGTACCAGAAAGCAAGATAAACAGTGAAAATGACATAATAGCAATAATCTCTTCAGTATCAATAAAAACTTCACCAAAAAAACATCACCAAAACTTCCATTGGTCCAAAGCACAGTAAACCCTGGTTGAGTGAAAAATGTTAAAAAACACTATTAAAATTTGACAAACAGCTCAAAGAATTTCTTCTTTAAAACCTTACCAAAGAAAGATTTAATAAATATAAAAACAATAGAGCCCAAACTCACTAAATCATAAAAGAATCAAAACAAACCTCATTGAAGCATATTGTTTCAGAGATTATTCTAAAGAACCAAACAAAAAAGACTTGGGGTAGGATCAAAATTATCTCTGGCTTGAGCTGAGGTGGGACAACATCAACTGTTCTAAATACCTAATACTAAATAATAGAAAAATCTCTGCTAAGAAAAAAACTACAAATTACCTAGCTGAAGCATTTATAAGAATAGAAAAATCAATCCCAAAATATTAGAATAGAAAATTTCAAGACATTAAACAAAAAAATAGAAGAAAAAAACTCCAATTCCAGTCTGCCAAAACATTACAAAGGTTCTTTTATTAAAAGAAACTAAAAATCTCTGTGAATAAATCTGACAAAACAGCTACTTGTAAATACATCATTAATTCATAAACTTCTCTGAAATGTTCTACAACTATCTACTGTAAATCTATTACCTAGCATTTAGTTGTTTGTTTTTTATTTTTTCAAGTATTTCAGTCCTTTTTGATCATTTAATGCTGAAACCAATAATTTTTTATGAAAGTTTTTCTTCCGTCACCACTTTGTTTGAAAAGCACTAAATGCAGTATTCGATCAATAGCTGGAAGGAGTGTGGGATTCATACTTCTCCTAAGTATGAACTACTGTGATTTGAACTCACCTATCATACACCAAGTGGACTCCTTCCCACTAATAAAATGTGTATTCAATTTAAGAAAAAGCCTTAACAAGGTTTCTGCATTTTATCATCAAAAGTAAACTTTGTTGTTACAAACTGCAAATCTAAAATACAATTTATCACATAGAAATATGCACTTTGCTTGGATGGAGATATAAAAAAACAGTCAGAAAATTTATAAACAAATTATTAATGTATTTTCCAGTAAATAATGAATATGATTATATAAGATATGAAACAAGACGTAGTACAAGTCATGAGATTTGAGAAAGTCTAAGACTTATTTCAATGACTCATGTAATTAATTCATACAATCAATATCCATTGGGAAGATAACATTGAAGATGAGAGTAGAAGTTTGAATAATCAAATCTCCTCTATTTTTTTTTTTTGATTGTGGGGAATTATTTGAGAAAAGACTTCATAATTGGTATCTCCATTTTTGTGTTTTGTTTTTTTTATCTTCATTGTTATTGTTTAATCACTTTTCGGCCAACTAATCCTCTGGCCCCCTTCAGATGCATTAACAGTGATCGAGTATGAGTGTTGAGTCTTGGAAATGCATCCCCAGTAATTACTGCTGTAGTGGAACAATATTTGCTGCGGGACTTTTCAAACCCACGGATAGAACCAACGAGAGTTCTTACCTACACTCTCAGACTTATTCGTTGCGACGACACAACCTCAGCTACAACAACACGTGGATGAGAACAACTTGTTACACTGCCCTCCATAGTTGTTGTATTACCTCATTTTGCCCAACTAATCCCCTGGCCTTCTTGGGTAGAATGAAAGCGCTTCTTCAGACAATGTACACCTGGAACTGTAGAGACTGTGGCGAATTGCATTTGTTCCATGCAAATTTCGTGGTTGATTGGGACATGGAGATACACCGTTTTTACATCCATTTGGTGCACGATGAGATTATATTGGGCAGCTATTTGCATTGATATGCGAATCGATGTGATGTTGGCCATCAGAGAAAAAGTTTCGGTGTACCCTTTTGCGACGAATCTGCCTTGTATTTGGGAGACCCGTCAGCGTTTTCTTTGATTTTATACACCCATACCGTTCACTGTCCTTTTACCTTTGGGTAAGTTGGTACACATTATTTTCCTTTATGGAGTCGATTTGTTCCTGCATCGCTTTCATCCAGTAGTGTGCCATTGGGGAAGTCATGGTTTCTTTGTAGGTAAGGGGTATACCACATGCGGCCTTATAGTAATCAGTGTCGATTAATGCGTGGCTGCTCTTAGACCATCTTCACATAGTCCCCCAGGTAACTAGGCATTTTGTGCTCATGCGTCGGGTATTTTCGCGTACAACTAGTTTCTTCTTCTGAGCAGTTCGGGATCTTCATTTAACTTTTTCTTATCAAATTTCTTTGGGGAATACTTGACTTGCATCATCATCGCATGATGAGTGGGTTTGGGTGTGTTGGTCGTTGGTGTTGTTAATGAATTTGACCAGTCTGTGTTTACACACTTTCCTGTTCTCTGGGTGGTTGATTAGATACGCCGGGCTATTTCTGTCGTATCCGACAAATATCCCTTTTTGGCATTTTGGATCTAATTTTCTTTTTGTGTTGGAGTAGACATGGCGAACTGAAAATGCCCATCCTTGTAAGGTCTGGCTTTAATATCAATAATAAGATCTTATCTAATCAATTCAGAAAATCAATATCCACTGTAATTATAACTCTGAAGATGAGAGTAGAAGTTGGAATAACCAAAACTCATCAAACCAATTAATATGTTGTACCAAGAGTCAAAACACTAGTGTGAGAAGTGTATCCTAATGAAAACTGTAAATTTTCATGAACTGTACTTGTAAATACATTTAACTATTCTGTAAAACATCTGGTTGTTATATTTGATATCTTTTGGAATTTTATCTCTAGAATATTCTCATTGAATGGTGACCCTTTCCGACTGTAAGGTTCATCTGAAAAGCTGAAATTTCTGTTAAAGAATTTTGAAAATCACTTTGGGACACTCAATTCACCCACAGCGCGTCATTACCATGCTGTTCGCAAATGTTTTTGCCAGCTTATACAGAATTTTTTCTCTTCAAAAGAAGAAAAGCATTACTACTCAAAGATATATATTTTGGTATCCATTTTGGATACTAAATAAAGGATATTTGAAATGAAAAGACATCTATGAATAAACTTATAAACATATATTGTACAATGTAAATTGTATTTAAGATCTAATTAAATACAATTCAGGTTAATAAGCTGATGTCAAAAACAATTACTTTCAAATTCATCAATTAATATAGTTATAAGCGTAGAAGACACATACAAAGCTATAGAAGATTTCTTTATCAAAGATTTAGCCAAATCCAATACAGTTTTTTTTTAACTAATTACTTCAAAAATGATAAATTATTACAGCCATAAAAAAGAAGACATGTATTACACAATGAAAGCTTTAACTAATATCTATTGAAATACAATACTGGTTGTTAGCTGATGTCAAAAATAATTTTAAAATAATTAATATAGTTATAAACATAGAAGACACATGTTACACAAAAAAAAGTTTGATCTAACATTGAGTTAAATACAGTAGCGTTTTTTTTAGCAATTTAAAATGAATCAATTAATATAGTTGCCAACATAAAAGATATATACAATGGAAGCTTTACTTAAGATCTAGTTAAAATGCAAGTTTTTATGTTGATGTCAGAAACAATTATTTTAAAATTGCTCAGAATTTTCCGGACAAACTAGAATTGATGACTTATTTCTTGTTTAACTCTTTTATATCTGTACTTTAACATTTGAACTCATTAACCAGAAAAAAAAATCAATCAATAAAAGCCTAGCAATTAAAAAAAAAATTTGAGTAGGGAGTTTGTCTAGTTTTTAATATCTTTAAAAGATGTAAAAAAAATGTTTCTACACATGAAGATTTATGCTGCAATGGAATTAAAACTAGATTGTTTTTGCTAATTCTTTTTAAAGCCTTTTTTGTTTTGAAGTTTTCTCAATCATGAGGTCTCTTTTAGAATTTCCAAACCAAAAGTGATTGTTAAAAAATATTTACAAAAACAAGCCAAACAAATAAATTGTGCATTGTTACAATCCATAAATAAAGATAAAGAGTCCACAAGGAAAACATCTACACACTAAATAATATGACTCTTTGAAAATAGCAGCTTCAGCATTTTTTAATTTGTGTTTTTATTTAAAAAAGAAAAAGGGGGGTATTAGACCTAATTTTCAAGTTCTTCATAAAATATTCCAACAGTATCAGTCTTTTTTCATTTTTTTATTGTTTTTCTCTAAATGATTTTATGGTTAGTTTTGGTCTTATATTTTGTAACTGCGTGTTGTCTTTTGCAAAAGAAATAAAACATTTACAAAAGACAAATTGGCTACAAAAAGAAAATAAGCAAGCTCCACCATCTTCAACTGAATTTGCATTGTTATGAACGTATGCATTAATGACTTTAATTTTTCATCCTTCTGTTGCGGATATTGATGGACTGATACTCTAAGAAAGTATCCTGTCAAGTATATCTATCAGAAGCAGAGATGCATCATTGAATTCCTACATGGAGAAAAAACTTAAACCAATCAAAATTTACTGGTGCCTGTTGAATGTTTTGAAACCAATGCAGTTGCAGTTAAAGTCAGCACAGTTAAGAGATAAGCAGATCAAGAATAGTGTTGATTGTGTAAAAAAATAAATTCAACTTTAAAAAAATAACTTTAAAAAATAGGTGGCATTAATTTTGGAACAACCCTTACCCTTAATAAAATAAAATGAGAATATCATCATATTGTTTCTACATTCTTGACATGACATAAGTCTGTATAAAATCAAATTTTTCTTCGAACTATTTCTCTTTTCTTTTTTAACAAACACTTCTCCTGAACACTTGCTGAGTCTGAAAACACTTTACAGTAGAAAGATTATTTTGAGTTAACCACCTTTTTCTTCTGAAAATTGTTTCTACAAAAAAGATTTCAATGAAACAAAATCTTTTTTTAAACAGTAACTGAATTTTGCTCCTGTGAAACTTAATACCAACATTCAAATCTTTTTAAATGAAAGATATTTCACCAAAAGTATAGTTCTTTGGATTAAAATAACTCTAGTTTGATATGTTAGTTTATATATTAATAGGCTAATGAGCTTTTCACTATGACCATTATCAACCTTTGACCCCTCTGAATAAAAATGGAACATTTCAATTGCCAAAAAAGCAAATGTTTGTCTCCTTAGATTTTGTGTCGCTTATAATGAAATAAAACCGAGTAAATGATAGTGACATTCGAATTAAAAAACTAATTGTTACCATTAGCAACGATAAACTTAAATAAAACATGACAGGTTGTCTTTTGTATTTAAATGTCTTTTCCATGTGAAGTTAGGAACAAAAGAAAGCATTAATTTTCACATGTTTTTTAATGTTATTTAGACAATCAATTCAAATGAGTTATACCCACTCTGATGTATATGTTACATTTTTCCTGGGTCCAGCTACTCTACTGTGAATTTATTATCTGTTATGATATTCTGGCTGTATGAAGTGGATTATTTCTTGAATGCCTATTGAAATGATTGCATAGTATTCATTGATCTGAATGAACTACAGTCATTGACTCCTGTGATCATTGAATTGAACCAAGGAATGAATGACTGAGATCTGCCAGTGTTGTAGTCATGTTGCAATAAATTTTAATTATTGAGACTAGTCTTGCTTGTCCATTTTGTTTGACCTTTGATTAGGTGTCAAGTATAAGAGAGTTCTTTGGGTTTTATTATTTAATGTTGCCAATAAATAACATGACTTTTATAGAAGAATAATGTATTAAGTCTCAATGCAAATATTTAAAAGCTATTTACAAGAATCAGCTTGGTGTAATTTGATAGATCAAACTCTTTGGAAAATCATTGATATAGGTTTTAAGGACACAATCTGTAATGTTAGTTCATTTATAAATGGATATTCATTTGGTAGATTGATTGCATTGATTGTCAATAAGGTGTATGTTCTATATTGTGTATAAAATAAATAACATGTCTAGTGTGTATATGTTACATACCTTGTTTTACAGCTGGAGAAATTGTAATAAACTGAGCATTCAGACAGCTATTGTAAAATAGAATCTTTAAAAAAAGCTTGAAATTGTTTTGTTTATTAATTATTCTTCTGTCACTAAACTCCCGGGAGATGTATTCTTGTTATTTATCTTAGTTATAAATATTTATTAACTTTGTCTAGTAAAAGATGACAGATCTGGATATTCTTAGTCGCTAAAATTAAATCATCTTGCACCTGGAATAGACATTTTGCCACTAAATAGAACTTCATAAACTGCTAATATTCTATGTTATAAGCTGCTATCAAAATGAATAAACATGAAATTAATTCCTAAATATATCACCAGTTGAAATTATAAGTTTATGAATATTTCATAAGATTCTCCCCGCTAAGAATTTATAAATGTGACCCCTACAATCATTTATTTTTAAATATTAGTTTTTTGGGGTTTTTTTAATTCCAGAAAACCCTAGTACAATATTATATGTTTCACCACTTCTCCTGAACACTTACTAATCTGAAAACACTAAACAAACAGTAATAATATTTGCGTAAGTCATGAATTGTTATATCAAAAGAAGAAATTGTAATTAGGTTTCTAGTTTATTGGTATATAACATTCCTTGTTGGATATTTAATCCTTGTTCTTTTGCTATTAATGAATTATCTAAAACTAATTTATTTGTATATAAGGATTTTTAGTGCTAACAAACAAAATACATAAATATATATCGCCTAGAGTTTAGAAAACCCAATTATATAATTTGTTTGGTTTTATTGAACTGCATTAATTTTAATGAGTGCCAGATGAATGCCCAGGATTATATGACAATTGAGGTTTCTCTAATTCTAACAGTATTATTCTTCATTACTTTATTCTCAACACATTTATTTTCACACATTAAATTTTCTCTAATTACTGAATACCTTAATGATATACAGTAATATTCATTTAGCCAACTTTTTTGAACATTAGCTAAGTCTGATAACACTAGACAAACACTAAGGATATTAGTGTGATAGATGAATTTTTATAATAGTAGTAGAAATAGAAATAAGGTTCTTTAGTTTATTGATATGTTTGTTGCATATATTTAAAGAGTGCTAAAGAGTTAGAATGAAACTTGGAATCAGTGGGGGAGGATCTGAATATGTTACTGAACCCATTGTGGTTGACTAGCCAACTCGAATTACCAACTGTTGAGCCTAGACACGGAAGTTAATTTATTGTACTTAGAATAAAGGCATTTAAATCTATTAATCTGTGTATTGTAATCTTTTTACAATATAACAGTCTTACAAAACAGAACTTTTGTATCCAGTCAGAGATCAATCTCCCACAATCAATCCATCACATTCATATGTGTTTTTCAGTATTTATCCGATTGATATAATAAGCATCGCACTAATCCAAGTAAATATATTCTTTGACTATTTTATTAACTTTTACTATGGTAACCATTTCTACCTATGCTGGGGGGGGAGTTCAAATCCCAGTCCTTCCGTTTGCGTTCATATTCAGACAAATACCCACTTTCCCTCCAGCTATGGGTTAAATAGTGCATACTGTGTTATTAAAAAAAACTAAGTGTGAACAAAAAT
>JAYKTE010328540.1:0-11134 GCA_036873565.1 Xipholeptos notoides | reverse complement strand
CGACCAAGTAAATATCATATCAAGGATTCCGTAAAATAAATGGATTTCATTAATTTTTCGAAATCCTTGAGATGAAGTATGACAACAAAAACAAATAAACCATAGAAATAAAAAACAAAAAAAAACAAACATTAAATTAAAAAAAAAGATAGACCTAAAAAACAATAATATGAATCATTTTTGCTCACCTGAGGAAGACCGAGGGTGATTTGTTCGAAATGTTATGAGGAAGAAAATGATAAGGATAAGAACAATATTCTGAATACTACTTGTTGGATTTAATTTGTTTTGTATTTTCAAATTTTCAGCTTCTTTATTTTATATTCATTTATTGCACAATGCTTCCCAGCATTTTAGAAGTCTTTGTAATTTTCATTCTTACAGGTAATAATGGTGAAACAGTTCCTATTGTGGTGGTTATAATACGATTATTATTATTGTCATTGTTTGTGTTTTTTGTTTCTTTCTCTTGTAGTTTATCATTACTGCTGTTGTTAGTATTGTTTATTTTGATTTTCGTTCATTATTCCTAAGAGGATCAAATCGTCTAAGCAGGCTTGTGGTTGGCTGCATAATTAAATTACTTATTCATAACTTACTGACTATAAAACTTATCTTTTTTACCCTCAAGGGAATCTTTTCTTTTTTCTTTAAAAGAAACAGTTTGAAACCTGCTTGGAAGCACCACATACATCCATATATATAAATGCATATAGACATACCTTCTATTATGAAGGTGCGTAATTGCATACACATATGAATTTAAATATATACATCCTAATTATTCAAATTCCATAGATTAATTAATGTTTACAGATTTTTAAAAAAATGTTTCATTAAATTCATTTGAATTTCCATCATTCTCTATCCAGGTAGATATACATGTCATATGTAGAAAATATAGAACAAGGCACATTTTAACTCAAATGCATGATTATTTCTTTTAACCCAATATAAATTTCCATCATTCTATATACATTTCACGCTTGGATTTTTACACATATTGATTAAACCTATAGAAAACATATATACCTGGTCAAGCACCAAACCAAAGTAAACACAAGCCAGTTTTATGTACTCATTATATCTCTGGTCTTTTGTAATCAGTGTTGCCTTTCACCTAGATTAGTTTCTTTCATTGAGTTGACAGGTCCCCATGTATTTACAATCAGTGTTATCCTTACACTTTAATGAGTTATTCTCCCAAGTTAATAAGCCTTATCCACTTGGTTTTGGCTGGGATTTGAACCTGTGTAATATGAGTTCAAGCCATTTACCACTGCTCCACATTTGAAAGACCTATAGAGTAAGGTGTCTACATAAATCATTTCTAGAAAAAGATTACACAAAGGTTTTCATCAGTCAAACTGAGTTTGATGTACCAGATGTGGACATTAGTCTATTTACTTTAGGCAGGAGACTCTTAATCTTAGAAAAAAGAAAACCCATTTGTGACAGTGTATTAGCAATTATAATTTACATTGATATTTGGGCTAATACCCTTGGGAATGATATGAATCTTTATATTCACTCTGGCTATTAATTATATAGTGCAACTGATTCTATAAAAATAACAAAAACCCCCAATGTGTTGAATAAAGTAAGATACTTATAAAAAATATTTTGTTCTTGGCATGAAATGACCAAAGAAAATTGGTATGCTGTGAAAAAAAAAATCTTTTAAAAATATCCATTCATATCCACAAGCAATGGATATATATGATAGTAAGAACAATACAGGGTGAGTCAAAAGTAGGTATACAATTATAAAAAGTAAAAGAATGTCAAAGTATGTTTATTTTTAAATTTCAAGAATGCTAAAATAAATTTAATCTATTAAATGCTCAACATGTCCTCCTCTGCCAACATTGCCACATTCTTCGCACCGGTTTAAAACACTATCAGAAAGCATCTTCATACTTCAAATACTACTTTAATATACATTTTCTTTGCTCTTAATTCATTTTAAAATTTGCAAATAATTTAAATGAATACAATAAATCCTCTAAATAAACATTATTTTTACATTTTGTGTTTACAAGTATCTAGTAAAAGAAAAAACATTTATAAAGCCAATAAACATGTTTATATAAAGAAACACATAAAACGTTTAATAACTGTATATCTACTTTTGGCCCACCCCATATGTTTAGAAACAGATATACATAAACAGAATAATCAGATCAAAATTGGTCCCGTGTCTAAGTTGGTTTGGTGCTTGTCCATGTATATATCATACTTTTAGTAAATATTTGTATGATAATTGCATCATCTTTATTTTATAAAGACCTCTTAGATGTCAAAAGTTAAAACTAGATTGATCTTTCCATAGATGAAACCAAATTTACCAATCGTAGTACTCCAAAATATTCCTTATATAAACTTTCAGACCTGATCCATTTATATCAAATGTCAAGAATAAAGACATAAAAAATATCTACTCATCCTCTCATATCTTTTTTTATGTTTTAGTTTTGAAGATTTCACTTGTTTTGATATAAATCTTCAGTTCTGGAAATGGTTGGTTTTTAAAAGTTGTAACTTCTGATTGTCTGTGTATTACAACATATCGACCTTTCTTTTAGGTCATTTAATGCAGAGAACAATCATTTTTGATAAACATTCTTTTTTCCATGTGTAGTTTTGTAAATATCATAATGTGCACTATTTAACCCATAGCTAGAGGGAAAGTGGAGGAATGTGGACGTACACAGAAGGACAGGGATTCGAACTCGAGTATCATGATTCCGAAGTCAGACTGCCTAACCAAGTCAACCTCTCCCTGTAACTTTTGAGGTTAATGCTCAGGATTTCCATATCTCTTGAGTATGTTTCTAGATATATCTTTGTAAATGTTAAATATTGCAATTACAATGTTGTAACTTTGATATTAATTGATATCCATCTCTTTCACGAAATAAAGAGACTATGAACCAAAAGGTCAATATCACACAATATTTTTTTGAATTCTCTAACTTACACTTAGGTTGGAAGGAAAAAAGGCAGGCAAACAAATGCCAATACTCCTCTGAACGTCAAACTATTTTTCAGTAAGTATGTATATCAACCTGCCTAGTTATATCTATAAGTTATGCACAAGGTTAGTTTTTTTGTGCTCATTATTTACCTGAGCATTTTGTAATTAGTGTTATCCTTACCCCTGGATGAGTTACTCTTATTGAATTGACGGGGTCTCATCCTCTCGGGTTTTTGGAATCCATATTATCCTTACACCTAGATGAGTTGCTCTCCCAAGTTATTGGACCCTCTCTGCCGAAGATAGCCAAGAGTGAATGTAATTGTTTTGACTACGATTCAGAATTATATAAGTTCAGAGTCCAAGCTTTTACCACCGCTCCACTTTGCTAATTTTCACTAAGTATAGATGTTACACATTTGTAAAAATTTTATTATAAAAACAATTATTTTTTTAGATGAGGTCTGATAACTTTTAGAATATTATTTGGACTATTTTCCTCATCCATATTATTTTCTTTCTCACAACAAAGATAGATCTAAAAACAATATGAGTCAATTTAGGACAACTGAGGAAGGCCAAAGCATGATTTGGATGAAAAGTTGTGGAAAGAAAATAATATGGATGAGGAAAATATTCCGAATAATAATTTTTATGATATAAACACAATCTTTAATAAAACCATTGTTGATAGCAAAGAATATTGTTGCAGTGAATAGAAAGCTGAATTGGAATTACTCAGATTGAGGAAGAAAGTTAGCCAACATTTTAAAATTTTAACTTCAGCATCCAATTTGTGGATTGAGTTCAAAATAGAAAATTAATGCCACCAAATTTTGCTTGGGAAAATTTTGTGAAAAGTTTCTTCTGAATTTATAGAGGATTTTTTTCTAAAAATTGTGAAACAGTTTTTATAGTAAATATAATTTTTTTTATTGAAAGCATTGTTTAAAAGAAATTGTTAGTCATCCTATATTTCTGTACAACATAATCTTATCATTTGGAACCAAATTATTAGTTTTTGAAATAGATGTATTTACAATGAATCCTGAGAAGTTCCACTTATCACAATTTCCTCAAAGACCAGAATAATAATTATTAATTCTGTCGAAATAAGTTTATAGAAATTATCTGTCTTATATAGTGTACTGTTGAAATAACAATCATGAAATATAAGGTATTATTGAAAACAAGAATTTTGCCATTTAGGTTAAAGTTAAGTTAAAATGACAACAAAATTCTCTCTTAACAGCTATGACTGACTTGTTACTTTTCATGTTGCTCTCGTATATAAAAACCTTATGTTTAATTGTCCACATTTTCAACTTCAATCTGAAACAAACTAAAATTCATTCTTGAATTCTAAAATACTATGTCTTTGCAAAAATAAATAAATAAATAAACAGCAAAGAAACAAAAACCTATTACATGTATTTCTAATAAAATTGAGAAAAGTAATATCAATTTGACCTGTTATTTCTGCACCACTTGTACCAAAATTCTATTTGTATTATTTATTTCTTAAATAAAGGAAAGGTGCTATTTTATTTGCTTTTTTTCTTTTTCATTTGTTGAGAAAATAACAAATGTTTTTTAATCACCTAACCATCTCTAATATACTGTGCACCTTATTAGATTTTACCTACGATCTTGAAAGATTTCATGACACATAAAGAATCATTATTGGAAAAAAATAATCTTAAAAAAGATAAGAAAAGAAGTCCTAAAACTTAGCCACCAAGATAAGGGATGGTTGTTGGTTGGTTGGTTTATTTAACCAGTATAAAACTTCTTTAGGTCGTTTAATGCTGAAAGGAGATTAGGGAGGACGATATTTCAAGATGTGTAAGTAAATTACCAAGCTTGGTTAAGTAATGTTTTTTTTTGTTTATGTTTTACGGCATATCAACTTTTTAAGGTCACTTAATGCCTAGAACAATATTTTTTTTTGATAAACATTTTTGTTCTCCACATAGTTTTTTGAATAGTACAATATGCACTATTTAACCATTAGCTGGAAGGATAGTGGAAATTCGTCCCTTTCCCAAGGGTATTTGGTTTAATTTTCAATACTGAGAATGAAACCCGGAAAAAAATAGAAAAATGTTTCAATGTTTCTATTTTTGTTTGTTCGTGTTTTATTGCATATCAACCATGTTCAGGTCATTTAGTACCAATAATAATTTTTGATAAACGTCCTTTTCTCCCCACATAATTTTTAAAAAAATACCATAGGATGCACTTTTTAATCAATAGTTGAAGGAAATGTGGGGATTCATACATTTTCCAAGGGTATTAGTCCGAACGGGTTCGCAAACGGTACGACTGGGATTCGAACTCACGTATTACTATTCCGATGTTCGACTGCCTATCCACTGCCTATCAAGTGAACCTCCTCGGTTAGGTAATGAATGCTACTAGGAAGATGTATGGTTTTATCAAGAAGATTCAGGAGAGCTTTCTGTAATTCCACCCAATGTTATCAATTATAACGGCTGTCCATCATGGGGGATTGTTAATCAGTAAGGAAACTTTTGTTTTGGTTGTAAGGAAATCTGTTAAAAAAACAATAAACAAATGATGTCTGAAACACATTTCTTGTCATATCAAAGTTTATTTTAGTTCAAGAGCCATCAGTTTTGGTTAAAAAAAAAAAAAAGATACAAGATGTAACAAGAAAAACAAATAATACCTGTTTTGATTCTTATCTTCAGGGATGAAAAAGTGATTTAATACATATTCTGCTTCTTTTTTTATCTTTCATTCTGTATTTTGAATGCAGTTTTCCTGGTATTTGAGTGTTATCAGTTTTTTTCTATTTTAAACGGGATTCCGATTTTGAACTCTATGAGCTCTTCTTCCTTTTACTCATATAAAAGTGGTGCTATTATAAGAAAAAATACCAGTTCTTGAAGGGATTTTATTTATTATTTGTGAAGAGGTAAATATATTTTTTTAAATGCTCAAAAATATATATATATTTAAAATTAGAAAAAAAAAGTTTGACTTTAATTTTAAATGTTTTCTTTTTGTTTTTTTAGGTAAGTGAAACAATATGTAACTGGATATATTTACATGCAATACAATTTTCAAGTTGAAACAAGCTTTGAACTTAAAGGTAAGAATTTATCAAAAATATTTCAAAACTAAATTAGAAAGTACTTATCAAATGTGATCATCATTGTGTAGATTTTATGAACTATTAAAAGGGCTTTTCAATCTATTTGATCATTAATGAGTTTCTAATCTTATGTTATTAATGAAAAAAGTAATTGCAGTAACGCAGTTTGTAGGCAAAGACACTTTGTTTTAGCACTTTTAGTTGGTTTCAAACAACTTTATAAGCAATTAGAATTGTGAAGGCAAACAATTTTGATATTCTATATAAACCGGTCTTGAGTGATCGAATGGGGTTTAAAAAAATAATATTTCTGGTTTTAAATGGAGCCTTTAGGGCATAGGTATCAAACTCTGGCACGCAGGCCCAATTTGGCCTGCAGTGTAATTATATTTAGCCCGTGAGAACGTTTCAAATTAATCTCAGGGTAGAATTTATCAGCATGTATGCGAAGTTAATTTTGACATTTACCTAAAAAAAGGAGGCATTCAATTTTTATTTGATATGCCGTTGATGTTTTATTATAATTTTAGCAACTCAATTTTGCATGCCTGCACTTTAAAGTTATATAAGCCTTGCTTGTTCAATATTTATTGCTAAATTAAAACTTTTTTGGGTCCATATTGAGAGATTCATTTGCTGAATTTCAAAGTTGGTCCGCGTTTTTGTTCAATTCAAAATTTTGACCCACTGTGTATTTGAGTTTGACACCCCTGCTTCAGAGGCTGAGGGGCAGTTGAATACAAATAAATGATTATGCAAATATGTTTTACCACCCGCCCCCATGAAAATAAAATAAATAAATATATAAAATAAGTTTCAGTATTAAATTACCTAATAAAGGTCAATATGTTGGTTAAACAAACACCGCAAATAAAAAACGTTTTTGGGTTTGTTGTATTTTTTTTTGTTGATTTTTTAAAAGATGCTTCTTTTGCTTTAAAATATTTTTAAATAACCTAAACATATGAAAAATATTTGTTAAAATGCTTCTTTTGTTTTAAAATATTTTTAAATAACCTAAACATATGAAAAATATTTGTTAAAATGCTTCTTTTGCTTTAAAATATTTTTAAATAAACTAAGCACACGAAAAAATGTGTTTAAAAAATTAGCTAACTTTTTGTTAGCAAGCATTCAGAAAAAAACTTTAATCTTATTAAAACTAAAAAGAAATTCTTTTTGAAGTCGAATTGTGTTGTAGCAAGAGAGGACATTTTAGTGTGAGGGGGAGGATGTAATTTCAGCATGCACAAAATATGCTTTCATAAAAGAATTGATATATATATTTACGTGCGAATATGAAAAAAAATTAAGACTTTTCTTTTTGAATTGAATTTATTCATGGCCATCTTGAACGTGACTAAAATGCAAGTTTAAAAAATCAGTACCATTCCTTCTTTTGGTAACACTTCCTGTTATGATAGCCCATAAGAAATAAATAAATCACTCTAACATCAAAGATGCTTAAAGATTATTTTAACCATTTTTAAGATGTAAAAAAAATAAATAAAATAAACTATAACTTTCTATTCAGGCAAAAAAAAAACTGCTTTTGCTGTTCAAAGAAATCTTTGAACTTTTTGTGATAAGTGGTCGACGAGTTGGATAACAGTGGACGCTTTTAATTTTTTTATTATTAATAATTTTTAAATTTTTTTTTTTATACTGGTGTCTCTTCTTCAGAGTCTAACACTATTAACTTTCTTGTTGTATTAATATGCATCTTCGTTGAAGAAGCCAATTATCTGCATCTGCCTGATCACTTGTCATGTAAATGAAGAATATACACATAGACCTAAAACTGACTTTATTGTCTCTATACATTTTTTTCTTTTTCTCTTTTTTATGTATATTTTGTCCTTTTATGTTTGACTGAAAAGAGTTTTAGACAGTGCAGCATTTCTATGTATCTTTAATATCTCATGAGAATAGAACTTAAAATAGTTGTCTTTACTTAGATGTATGAAAAGAATACGAGGAAATTATTTTCTGTCTTTCGTACTTTCATAGAGTTGAAACGATTTTAAAGAAACTAAAGTTATGTTCGATGGATAGTCTATTGTATTTTTTTGTCATATGTAAAAAAAATATGCATTAGCTTGTCTTTCTAAAAAGAAAATTTAATCTATTATTTTTTAAACATTGAGGGAGGCAACCTTGGAGCAGTGGATAGGCAGCAAGATATCGAAATCGTAATACGCGAGTTCAAATCACACCCGTTCTATTTACGTTCAGATTTTGACTAATACATTTGGGAAAGGTATGAATATCCGCATTGAATTAAATAGTGCATACTATGTTATCTAAAAAAAATCTATGTGGATGAAAGACGGCTTGTTATTGGCATTAAATGATCTGAACAAGGTTGATATGCCGTAAATCACAAACAAAAATAACTTAGGAACATTTTTTTTTCAGGATTTGATCAAACCAACTTCTAAATTAGGTTTAATTTATCTGATGGAATACTTGGTTAAAATTTTAGAATTTAATTATAACTTAACATTTGAATAAAACTTCTATTCTATTTTATAATAATTTATAATTATGCACAAAGAAGCTGTAAGTATTTTTGAGAGGAACATATCTCGGTAAAACTTTGGTTAAGGATTGCATTAGCAGAATTATTATCATTGGAAAAGTCACTTATATGGCTTGTAAAAGCGCCTGTGGTGTTGTAGATGGCTGTCCTACTCTTCCCCCTCACTTGATGCCCAACTAGTTTTTATTTATTTATCATTTATAAAACAAATTCATTTTATTGAATAAATTTTAGGATTAAAAATGGCACTATCTTTTCATATGTTATGTTACTGGGTGTTCTTAGACACAAGACAACTTGCTCTGGTCTACGAAGGGTTTGAACTGGGGAGAAGGTGTATAATGCAAAGCATAACGAAAGTATGCAAGGAACTAGCTTTTGGAGTACTAACACACTTTCTTTGGTCAGACAACGTTCTTCTTTTCTCCCATTCGAGTGTGTCTCTGCAACTGCTGGTGTTGGTTGGAGTAGCCCTCAGCTCATCCCGAATGTGTATTAACCTTGTCACATCGATTACACGCATCATCGGTCCCTTCTATTCATCGGGGGTCGTGTTCCTTTTTCCATCTCTTTTTGATGTTCTGTTGAAAAAGCTGAAATTCAATTTCTCAACAATAACAGACAGAAATCTTGGTCGACCAACTTTATAGCTTATTGATATGGGCTCTCTGATACAGACATGCATCACTCGCTTAAATACTGCTGGCTACATCACTACGGAATTCAGCGAAGACTACCGAACTTTCAGCCTACGTGACGCAACCAGTTTCCACGCAGTCAGTCCCCGCCACTCAACATTAGAGATATATCATAGTATTAATTTAAACATTAAGAGAAATGAAGATGAGTTTTCTTTTTCCATTACAGTGCTGGACATTCCTGCTTCTTTATCATATCAATGCAATGCCCAACTAGTTTACATTATTTTAACATTAACAAAACAAACTAATTTTATTGAATAAACTTTGCCATAAAAAAAAATGCACTATCTTTTTATATATTATTATATTAATTCAAACTTTAACACAATTGAATATGAGTTTTATATACATATATATATATATATATATATATATATATATTTACAGTGCTGGATATTCCTGTTCGTTTATCATATCAATACCCAACTAGTTTTTATTGATTTAACAAAAAAAAAAAAGAAGAAATTATTGAATAAATTCTACCATTAAAAATTGCATTATCTTCTCATATACTTTTTGTATTAATTTAAACTTTAACAAATCTCAAGATGAGTGTTTTTTTGTTTATGTTTTAATTACAGTGCTGGATATTCCTGCTAGTTTATCATATCTACAAATTTATTCGCTTTCATTCATTCCTCTTTTATTGTTTATCCGAATTCTGCTTTGATGAACACAATTTGAGTTTTATAGCTCTGCTGAGTTTTACTTTAGAACAGATGAAGTTTTTTTGGGGGGTGGGGATTGAATTTTTTCCACCCTGCTGCATTTGTGATGTATGAAGGAATCATTTTGGCTGAGCTTTAAAAAAAGTGTCAGACTTTGTTTTATTACTTTAGATGCCATGTCCATTATGTAGAGTTTGTCTAACGTCACAGAATGACTCATGGATGCATTTTTCATGCAAACCTATAAACAAATAGCTACCATTATTTGAGGATATTACTGAAGGTGGCACTGTCACGAAAATGAAAAAATATTGCAAGAATTCTTTTGTATTTTTCGTATTTCTTTCTATTCGTTCATACTTTTCAAAAAGTATAAATCTGTTACACATCCACACACACACACACATATATATATATATATATAAATATATATATAGTGACTGCCACTTATCATAAGAAGGCAAATCTTCATGTCTGTAATGTAAGGATTTTCTGTACAGATAATTAATATATTGTACAGTTGTACGACACATCATACAACATGCTCTCTTTCCATTCGGCCTTTAACCAGTGACCAGCAAAGCAGGATAACTGATTAGCCAAATGGAGTGTAGGCTTATATCCGTGTCCTTTTCCTAAATGGGTTACACTCCCGAGTTTATGAGCTTCATCTGCGCGAGAGAGCTGTAAGTGAATGTAATCGTTTTGTCTTGGATTTGAACTTGTGCAATATAATTCCAGAGTCTAAGTTTTACCTACCACACTTCACCTTGGGAATGGTATGAATACCCCCATCCCCCACAGCTAGTGGTCAAAGAGTACATAACGTGTTAAAAAAATAAGTGTGGATAAAAGAATAAGGTTTACCAAAGATGGTTGTAGTCTGCATTACATTTAATTCTTTGATTTTCTTGAATAATACAATTCTATATGTATTGTTCATCAAATATCTATATATCAATTTGCTTGTCCGGTGTCACAAATAATGATCATCATCACAAACAGTAATTAGAGAGAAACACAGTATCTGACTTTATAGTCACGCATTATCAGGTAAAAATCATTAAAACCATTTCCTGTGCAAAATAGAAAATAGCTGTTTATGGTTTCTATTCTATTTTATAA
>JAYKTE010328429.1:0-11134 GCA_036873565.1 Xipholeptos notoides | reverse complement strand
CTGAATTATAAAAAGCCTCATCTCAATAAAACTCCTAAAATAAATATAATTACAAACGTAGTGTAATAACACCTAATTCAAGATGAGGACAACAGTCTGCTAATAAAGATCATTACTGAATTATAAAGCCTTATCTCAATAAATTCCTAAAATAAATATAATTACAAACATTGTGTAATAACACATAATCCAAGATGAGGACAACAGTCCGCTAATAAAGATCATTACTGAATTATAAAGCCTTATCTCAATAAATTCCTAAATAAATATAATTACATCACTGATTTTGTCCTTCGATTATAAGTGTATTAAGTATACTTTTTAAAATCATAAAATGACAGTTTATGATCTTGAGAAAGATTTGATATTTGGATTTATATTTGAAAAGTATGGCATTTTAATATTCTTGATGTAAGTTAGTTATGAAAAAGAATAAAAAAACAAAGATAGAAATCCGAAGATAATCATGTTTACCAATTCCCTCATAATTATGATATAAAACTAAGAGACTTATACATTTCCAAAGTTGAAATAGAGATTTTTTTTCTAACCTTTCTGGTGAAAATAGATTTTTATTTAGAATCTACTTGAAAGTCTGCTGCTTGTATTTAAGGTTGTTTTATACTTGGAAAAAGGCAAACAAAGTAAACATAGTTGTACTTACTGGTAAGAACACAAAGTAGGAACAGGTACTCAGTGTAAGAAATTATCCCTGAAAAAAACAAGAAAAGAATAGAATAAATAAAGGATATTATATGAAGAATACAAATTTATATTTGAAACTTGAAAAAAAATAATTAAGATAGTTATATAAGAGTTTTCTCCTAATTTTTAAAATCATCATTGCTTATTAAATCTTATCAAGTAAATAACTAGTAGCATAAAGGAATTAGTATCAAACAACTATAAATTACTCTATCTTAAAATATTAACAAATAGTATTTTCGTAAAGATTTCAGCATTACTTGTTATGTTTTTTTTTTCAACAAATAGTAGATCAGATAAAGTTTAATGTACAGTGATTGCTAACTTATGTCTATTTTTACAATATTTTCTAATGCATAGAAGAGACTAAAGTTTATTTGGATATAGAATAAACAAAAGAATAGTTTTATAATAGAACATTTTTACATTATTTTGAAATTTTGAATTGTTTTTGATAACTATATTGTTGTTATTTAACTAATATTTTATTTTCTGACTTTCAAATTTTATAGTTTAAAATTGGGTTTTTCAGTGAAAATTCTAAAAGAAATATGCAATTGTTTGTTGTCTCAATAAAAAAATAAGTGTATTGCATGTTATATACATTGCTATAAAATATATAATTTCCAGACAACAAACCCCCCGCCCCAGAAAAGTCACTTAAAAAATATGTTATTTAATTTCCCTAAAAATAATTAAGATGCTTGCTTTTGCATATTTTGAGCCTGTATAATAATCTGTTCCTTAACATGTTCGAGAGTAATTTTCTTTTATTTCTTAAAAGAAAAAATCTTTGAAAAGAAAAGAAACGAAACTCTTAATGGAAAGTACAGAAATAGATATACCAAACTATCTTATTAGCTTCAATAATAATATTAAAAAGACTATTAATTTTAAAATTATACTGAATAAGCAGACATTTTTAAGTAATAAAATAAAGAGGAGACAACCTATTATTTTGGAAGAGTTTATAAAATTTTATGAACTTGAAATTGAAAAAAATGTTTGATTTTTTTTCTTAAACTAATTTTCTTAATAAAGAAAGCTAGTTCTTTTAGTTTTCTTGAATTTACAATGATACATTAGATCTGATTTATGATAAATGGCATTTCAGAAAACATAAAACTTATCAATTATTATTCATGCTTGTTGTGTAAAGTAAAGTAAAGAAAAATGTTTATAATGACAGAAAATATCACTTAGATCATAGAGATCATAAAACAGAAAAATATACAGCTTATTAAAGAAATGTCTAACATGTAGAGCATTTGAAATACTCAATATTTTACCATTATCTCAGATTTCTGCAGCAAAATAACAATAGACTTTTCAATGGACCCTCATATGAAATTAACAACTGACATATGTGAATGTCTTTCTTAATAATCACTCTAATAGTAAAAGTTGTTCTTTTATGGAAACACTTGACTTTTAAAGAGTAAAAATAATTCCAAAACGTTGAGACCAAAATGGATTCAGATACATAAAAAATATTTTGTTTTATTCTGTTTAAGAAAGCAATTAACATAGTTCAAATTCTTTCATACTATGGCACATCTTATAACTATTTGAAGAAAGCATCGGAAACACTTTTAAAATGGATAAGAACTTTGAGTGTTTTTAAATGTTATTAATTTCTATCCTGAAAACTTTCTACTGGAGACATAAAAGAAAAGTTAGAGTGAAATCTACTTTACATATAAGCCAACCAAAGGCATTTTTACAAAAGGATGCTAGAATAAATTTTATTCCAAGTTAATCTAAAGTCAACAAAGAGAATAATAATCACCCAAAAGACAATGTAGACAGATTATACATAAAAAGAAAAGAAAGTGGAAGAGGACTCTTAAATATTGAAGAAACGGTAACCATTGCAATAAAGCAACGAGAAAAGTATATTCAAAATGATATGGAAAGACTACGATGTTGCAAAAAGCTGAAGCAACACAAATGAAACAAAAGGAAAACAGAAAACAAAGATTGGAAAAAAAAACAATCCATGGAGACTTCTAAAGACAGGCTAAAAACATAGCACATGTAAAGATATGGGCATGGCTCAGTAAAAGAAAACTCACAAGAGAAACTGAATCTCTACTGCCTGCTGCACAGGACGGAGCCCTCTGCACCAACTATATAAAAGCAAAGATCCACACAAGCCAAGAAAATGCAGAAATACAGGCTGTGCGCACAACAAGAGGAGACAGTCACGCATATCATCAGTGGATGCACCAAACTTGCACAAAAGGAATATAAAAACAGACATGACTAGACTGGGAGAATCATACACTGGGACTTATGTAAACAATTCAAGCTCGAATACCCAAATAAGTGGTACATGCACAAACCTGAGGTCGTGCAGGAAAACAAAACCCACAAAATCCTATGAGACTTCAACATACAGACTGACAAACCAATACAAGCAAGAAGATTAGACATGGTTATCATCAAAAAGAAGGAAAAAATATGCCAAATAGTAGACTTTGCTGTACTGGCTTACCACAGAATGGAAATAAAAGAAACAGAAAAGATTAGCAAATACCAAGAGCTGGTCAAGGAGCTAAAGAAGATCTGAAATATGAGAACTAGAGTGTTACCAATTTACATAGGAGCCCTAGAGACCACCATTCAAGAAGAAAATACACATAATCAGGAAAGTATTGGACCATGAAAATTGAACCCAACCAAATGGAAAGAGAACTTAGGAAGAGAAAGGGAAAAAACTAACAAACAAAACTGAATGATTGAGGAGATGAGCTAGAAGTGATCAACTACAGGAGTCACTGCCTTCAGAAGACACTACCAAATGTTGGCAGAGTCTAGACTCTATAAATCCCAGGTGTGAGAGCTGGATAAAGTAGGGTAAAACCTCGAGAAGTAGTACCATACAATCTTTGGGTGGGATGGAGTGGATTCTGCTGGAGCATCATAAGGAGACTTGTTGTCACTAACTCCAGTGAAAGCCACTCATCACAGATAGCATGCAAGTGCTGCATGTGACCAGTATGAGAATTCATAATAATAATAATAAAAACAAAGACAGTTTAAGGTAGTACTAAGCATGACATTCAATGTAATCAAAATACCATGACTAAATATAAAGTAAGTTGCTAACATAGAAATATGGGTTTGAGAGGGTAAAATTTAAAAGTGTACATATGCAAAAAATACAGCTTGCAAACTGAAATTACTATGAAAGTTAAAAAAAAAACAGTAACTGGAGAAAATTGCAAACAAGGAATTTATTCAAAATAGATATGGGAATGTGTTTTTGGGTTTTGCTGATGCCATGACAAGAAATAGAAACTTATCAGGAAATGATCTTGCCTTCTAAAATTGAAAATAATAAAGTTGGCTACTAAAAATAATTGCATAGAAACTTTCAGCAAAACATGGCCTTTTGATTCCCAAGAACTTAATTTCTGATTTTAGGATCATTAGATTTTATTAATTTTATTTTATTTGTGATCAGAAGTGCTGTTTTTAGTGATAACTCAAATTGCATGAAAACCCAGAAGTTATAAAGAACTAAGTGTTTACACTGTAATGTTGCTAAAAGAGATGTAAGATATGACAAATTGCCAAAATAAATATATATCTGAAGCATGAAGAATGGTCACTTGAGATATTTAAGAAAGAGTAAAGGATATTTTCAAGTGAGTCTATGAAATCTTAAGAGTATTTATTATTTTCTCACACTGTGAATGGTAATTTCTTTCAAATCTAGATTGTAAGAATTAAAAATTGAGGGTATTTTGTTAACTAACTTCTATTTCTATAGTTGCACACAACCATATAAAATAAAATCTATGTTATTCATACAAAAAAAAAATTGTGTATATATTTGTATGTGTATATGTATGGGTCCATGTATATGTATATGTATGTATGTATGTATGTATGCATGTGTGTGTGTGTGTGTGCACTGTGCATATGTATGCAAATTACAATGATTATTTAATAAATAATTCAAAATATTTAAAAAAAAATCAACAACAAATCTCCATGTAAATATGTGTGTTCGTTTATAAGTATATCTGGGTATATATAGATATAAAAATTACCATACATTACAATATAAATAAACAAATTAATTAATGGGTTATTATCAAATATCATCAAATCAACAACAAATCTTAATGAAATGCAAGAAAAATATTAATTAAATAATAAACTAGTTTACTATCAAATAAACTACAAAACTAAATATGTATATAGACGTAAAAAAATATAAATTTTTAGAACTCTGTAAAAACACTGTCATTGTAGTATATAAAGATTCTGTCATGATTGGAAATGAAACACACCAGGGAAAAAACACAAATGTAATTTTTGTTTCAATAAAATTATTAAAAGAAAAAGAAAAATCTGGAAAAAGTATTTTCATAAAAATAAAAGGTTTTTTTTTTTTTTTTTAAAATTTCCAGTTTCCGTTCTATCACAAAAACTAGGGTCCATAACATTACAATTATTGTTCTGAGACATGACTCATAAAACCTTTTGAAAGCCTTGATGTGTTCCAGTTAACCGTGAAGTATAGGTAATACACACTACTTATATACTCCCCCTTTTTTTCCACCACATACATCCCTAATTTTCCATAATTAGTTTCCTAATACCTTCCTATTTTTCTTGATTCATAGGGAAAAAGTTTGATATACATAGAGCTACCATGTTTTTGGTGCATTTTCGCTAGAGTTGACAAGCCAAGAAGATCATGCCTCATCAAGGCCTAAATCTGCTTTGGACTTTGGTATCACTGAGGGACAAACCCTTTTCTTCATTCTTTTCAATAGAAACCTGGTAAAATCCTTACCAATAGCTTATAAAGAGACTTATGCCACATACAGTCTGTTGTCTCTTTGCTTTATGAAGAGAAATGAGAATTGCATCAAGCCAGTCATGAGGTACAAGTGTATCTGACCACACAAGACATTAGGTAGTTAACTTCTATAGATACCCTTTCATCTTCAGGTCAGAAGACCTCATCAGGAGTGCCATTTAGAAGGGGTATATTAACCGTGTTTATTTCCTTGATAGTTGGGCAAATCTCACTCAGAGTTGGGTGAATCATGTCAAGAGAATTCTTTTCATTGTATTTAAAAGGAACTATTACTAAGAATTGAGGCCAAATACTTGATAAGATGGTATATTGCATTGGCATCCCTACTATCACAAGCAGGCTGTCCATTGAGATATGACAGCCCGCCATTGGTTCTTTTTTTATATCTTGTTCTGTTGTTCATTATCATTGAACCTGACAGCCTTTTGAAATTCTAGAAGTTCACAATTGATTTGGTATACATTCGACTTGAACTAATCCAAAGTTCCATCAAAGTCCTCATTTCCAGTGCACTGAAAGTCAAGGTGTGAATAACAATATCTAATTTTTCTTATATTTAATAAATTTTTTCTTATGAATAAAAAATATTCATAAAAATCAGATGTAAAATTTAGAAACATATGAAGAACATACATACAAACACACAATTTTTCATTTATAGATAAAGAGATATAATTACATTCAATATTTCTGTGAGTGGTAGTGGCTTATGAAACCTTTTAAACATGCATATTGAATCAGTTATACATGATAGCATAAAGTTTTTATTATCATCACTTTCAGTGTACTCTTCAGTCAAACCATATCTGGATTTTTACATCCTAGGGCAATTTGGGAATTAAAAGTATGCCATTATAAATTGCAATGTATAACTCACTGTTGTTGGTATGAGGGAATGTTTTGAATGGAACATGAGGTTGGCACCTCATGATTATTCAGATTTCTCTTACATAATTATTTTTTTAAATTCTACTCTGGGTATTAATTCCAAGTACATATGACTTAATTCTTTTTTTATCTTACCATTCATATGAACGAAAATTAAAGCATTACTTGTACATCTTATTTATTATACTGTAAAGTTAACAAAAGTTTTATTTCATATTCATTAAATTAATCCTTAAATTAATACATTATATACTTTGATAAATCATTCAAACTATTTTAGTATAATATGATTTATTTAAAGACTTATCTTGTTCACTAATTGCAACAGATTATACATTGTATGATAACAAAATATTTGAATTTTGACATTTGGTTAGTCATTCTATTCATCTTCCAGTCAGATTAACCTAATTTCAAAAGTTTATATAATATTATAAAGAAATAAATAATTCTAAGACAGTAAATACATCCAGATACTGTGGTTAGTTTTAATAGCCTTTCTTTAGTATTTTTGTAGTATATTAGAGTACAAGTTTCACTAACATTAATTAATAGTATTTAACACACCTGTACTAAAATCATTTTGTTTAACAGAGAGGCCTAATTTCAGAGATTTAAAGTATAAGTAGCTTGCAAAAGAGTTCATTAAAATAACTTTTTTCTACAGTCAAACTTATTATATTCCCAAAGTAAATCCTACTGATGGATTAAATGTAAAACAAAACAATGTTTGAAGTGTTTAGCAGTAAACCAAGTTTCCACAGAAAGATAAAGTAACACTAAGAAATTGATAACAATCATTTAAATCTAGGATAAGTCTGATTTTAACTGTTAAAGAAGGAAAATAAAATAAAAAGTAAAGTAAAACAAGCTAAATTAAATTCTTTAAATAAGATGTCATTATTAGGAAAATAAAAAAAGTGGAAAAAACAGAGATGATAAAAAAAATTGAAAGAAATAAACAAGTGACTTCTTCCCCAGTCAAAAATATATATGTACATTCAGATATAGAAAAAGAGATAAAGATAGAGACAGATACAGATACACACAAAAACACACACAAAAAATGAATAAAGAAAGTCCCTAAAGGAATTCCCACCACAAGTGTTAACTGAATATTTTTCAAAATAGAGTAAATGGAGAAAAAGTATTTTAGAAAAAGAATAATAGCTTAAGATTTCTTCTGTATTGGGAGACTGCTAACAAGACATCTCTAGTCTGTATTCCAGATGCTTCCCCATTTTTTGGAACTGATGTTAAAAGATTCCACCCAAACATTTAGCAGCTTTTAAATGTTAGTTTTAAGCAGACTCAAATGATTCAAGATGGTAGCAGCTATTTTGAATTCTGACAACAAAAAGAGGCTAAGATTAGTCACATTCACAAAATATTTCAATAATACAACAATTACCAATTGATTCAAAAGTAGTTTTGTGTTTTGACATTGCATTTTCATAATTAACTGAAAAATAGTGAAGTACCTACATGAGTCATGTATTTTCACAACATATTTAGAACATAAAAATAAATTAATTTAAAATCAAAGATCTTCACACTGAATATAAATTTTCAATGGATTTGAACTCGCTAATATGACTTCAAAATCCAAGCATTTGGCTGTAATATACATTTTAAGATCTGAGGCTGTAAGAAATTCTTTTGGAATTGTAGTCCTAAAAGGTGAACAGTTCTTTTATTCAATTATTTGTAGTTAAGATAGAGTGTTGATAGTAAAATGTGCCCAAATTTCCTATTTAAATACTTAAGTTTTACATACAATTTATTTTGAAGGAACACAAGAAAACAATGGAAAGAGAAACGAAATGAACTTGTTAGATGTATATCTACGAAAATATATAACAATGTGTATGAAAAATAAGAGAAGATTGAACAAAAACTGACTAAACCAAAAAAGGTGGTTTACAAATATCATTACAGAAAACCAAGAATACATTATATTATCATTTTTTCCATAAGATAATATTCAATGATGCTCGTTAACTTAGGAGAGTAGCTCATCTAGGTGAAGGGTAACACTGATCTCAAAAGCCCAGGGAGGAGCACATAAAAAAATGGCCTTGTGCCGAACTTGGTTGGTGGTCGACCAAATAAATATCATATCAAATATGATTAACAAGGGGAGGTTATAGAATAAGAAATTATTTTTAACATCAATGTATCAACTCTAATAATGATCTATATAGCTCATTTGTAATGGCTATAGAAATTACATTGTACCTAATAAATACACAACAATTATTTAGCATGATATTAACTTTTTTAATATTACCATAAATGCAAGAAAGTATTTAGGAATAAATATTCTTTCAAAACAACTTTAATACTTTAATAATATAAATTAATACATTAAAACTACAAGGTTTGTCCAAAAAGTAATGCCACCTATTCTTTAAAGTTATTTTTTTAAAGTTAAAGAGCTACAAAAACAGGAACTGTACCATTAAAATGAGCAACCTTGACCCAGAATTTATTTTTCTACATAGTCACCACCATTCTCAATGTATTTTTGAGGTAGTCCATTCTTTGATCTGAGAAGTGTTTTGTCATTCACATCTCTGTCACAACTCTGGAATTAACAAACTCATCTTGTAACTGAGCTGACATCAACTGAATTGGCTTTGTAAACGTTATATAGGTATTGGTGAATGCCGATTGGTTCAATTTTTTTCTGCGTGGAGGAATTAAATGGTACATCATTAGGATCATGACTGCATAAGGACTGCAGTCCTCTTAACAATGCAATTTGCAATCTCCTCTGTTCAATTTGAGTGGAATAAAAAAGGAGGTATTACTATCGGAACAACCTCATATTTTATGACACAGTTTAGAAAGTATCTTTTTCTGTTGAAAGAGTAAGAAATAATTATAAATATATTTAAAGATAAATCCTAGTCTTATGGGAAAGATTTTGACAAAATAGTTTGAAAAAACACCCAAAAAAACCCCAAACACTGTGATTGTAAAGTACCTGTGCATATTTCCTTGTCTAGTTTTCAATAAAAACAATGAACAGTACTGCAGCAGTCCTTTTAAATGCAAACACTGTTTTAATTCCTGCCTTTTTAAAAATTATGAGATATCTAAATGTGATGATAAAAGTTAAGTATCAAATAATAGACTTAGAAACATTGAGAAATATAATGATAATTTGATTTATGTACTTTAAAAGAATATGTCAGCCATGAGTGTTGTGTTATAAAGAATATACTGAATTCAGCATATTTAGGAAAAAACTGGGAAATCTAAAAGAATACAATTTGAATTTTAAAATCTAAATTAATCTAAATTATTACTAAACTTTAAATATAGGTTATCATTAATTTCACTTCCTTACCATCTTTCATACTAAAAGGAAAAAATAGGATTATCAATTAAATTAAGTTAAGTTAATATATTTCAATTAGTAAAAATCTCTCATAATATTCTCTATATAGTTTTTTTCTAAAATTCTATGTTTGGATTTAAAAAAATTATTAAATCATAATTTCAAAATTTGTTCAATTAAAAAATCATTTTTGTTCCAGTCATACAGTTTGTATTTTTATTCTAGATAGCAAATATTTATGCTTGAATTGATTAAATAGAGACACAAAGTGTGGAAGAATATAAAAATGGTTAATACTAAAAATGCTGAAAAATTTGTAAAAAATCTTTATAAAAATTAATTTATGAATATTGAAAATTTCATTCAATTTGCAGTTTTTCTGATTGTTGGTAATTAAATAAAAAAACAAGTAGTGTACTTTGTTATAGTATGCCATGTTCATGGTACATACGCTGTTATTTCTTTTTATAATATTTACATACAATTAAGGATATTAAAAAGCCCACTTATTAGAAATTAACAATATATTTCTTTATTAACAATAACATGCTATTGATTCATATTTAGAAAATTGAATGATAGTTTTTTTTAGTTAAAAAAGCTTTGAATAGATAACTCTATTATTCTACAAAACAGTGGATCTACAAGTTCATTCTGGATAGTAACAAGTAAATGCTAGTGTCATCTAGAAATTAGGGCATGACTAAAAAATTAGGTATGGTTTTAATAGCAATAGTCATGATTTCAACATCAAAGACGATGTATTTTCTGGAGACAATCTAATTAACATACTAAGAGACTATTATGTGACTAGAAATAAATAGTTTTTCACCAACCTTGATGAGTCATCAAAAAAACTTTAGATAACACTTTTAATTATTTCTCAAAAGAAAAAAAAATTAAGGTATAACATTATCCACATAATGGAAATATTTAGATTATATTGATAATGCATAAGGGTTTTTGTAAAAAGGAACAACATTTTAAACTATTATATTTAATTGATTGATCAAGCATTAAAATAAATTTTAAAAACAAACTAATTATTTATTTATTGATCAAGTCTACAGAAAAGATGAAAGAAAGTGTGAAAAACATGTTTGTAGCTAATGAATATTTCATTAATAATCAACTCTCCTTGATTTTGCTAATATCTCCATCTTTATTGTCATAATGTACATAAATATGATGATGGCTTCCCCTATCATTTAATAGTTATTTCCTAAGGTTCAGTCTCTGAGAATGGAAATCTTTGTTTTCTTTCTCATCTATATGCTCTATGGTGACTTCTGAGATTAGCTATAGATTAGCATGTATGAAAATAAACATCACATATAGTGGTTAAGTTATACACA
>JAYKTE010328428.1:0-20341 GCA_036873565.1 Xipholeptos notoides | reverse complement strand
CGGTGTCAATGAAGTGGGAACCGGATGAATTAATGCCCTCTTTCTGAGATATTGACGGCAGATTCTGAAAAACCACCGATTTATCTTTAAACTGGTACCACCTTCACGAGGACTTGAAATATATTTCCCAAGACTTTTGGAACATCATAGAATTATCTCCCCTTCGTTTAGTTTTGGTGTTTTTTTTTTCTTTTTTAAAGATTTTGTTTTGTTTATTGTTTGGAAATGAATGCAGGAGACTGATAAAAAGGAGCACATCTTTTATTTGTTTCTAAAAATCAAATTTGAGTTTAGTTTTTATCAAAATCTTAAAAGATAAGATGTAGTAGCTCTCTGCTGTGTGGTTGGTTTTATTTTTCTATTCATAAACATTTTCCTTGGGTCATCATCCATCGATCGATTATATTTGGAGACAGGACAGGTCGTCGTCCACCCGCCTGTCATTCTTATTTATAATGACAAAAAAGGTAAGATTTTGTTTTTAATTATTCGTCTGCAGTTTCTGGTGTCAGTGAGTTCAGTCCTAGTCAGTGTCGAGTGTCCCCGTCTGTCCAGTGAAGAAGAAACAGATATGGAATGAGGAAGAAAAACTGGTAAATCTAATTGGCAACAGAAACAAACACACCGAGCAGTCTAATTTGTTTTTTGGGGGGGTATTCGGGTGTGCTAAAAACGAATATGACATTCAAATCCATGGCAAATTTTCCGTTTTTATGATATTAATTAGGTTTCTTGAGATTGTTTTCTTATTTACGACATTCATTAAGTGCTTGAATTTAAATGTCATTTAATTTATCTCTAATCTCCACCAGTACCATTTATTTTAATGTTTATCCCTTTTTTTTTCAAACGAAGAAACCAGATGAATATAAAAAACGGAAAAATTGCGACGGATTCGAATATCATATTCATTTTTAGCACAAACGGAAAGAAAACCCACCTAAATAAACAAAATAGACAGCTCCTGTGCGACGGTGTTGTTACGATAAAACCTATTTTCTTTTAAGTGAATATTTTCTAAAAAATTACACTGGACCAAATTTAATAAATTCTTTTTAAAACTATTTAATTTAATATCCACTAATGGTTGATGATAGGTCGTTAAACACAGCAAAACTAAACAATTTAATATATTTGTAATTTTACCTCATCGTAACATAAAAAAAAAAATTTCCCGAAAATAACATCATTGAAGAAAAATGAAAATTTTAAATTTAGATTGACATTTTTTTATGGTGTTAAATTTTCAAAGTATAGAGCTTTAAATCATTAAAAAAAGCAACCCCGACCAAGATACCACTTAAAAAAAAAATAATAATGGTGTTAAATTGTCAATTTTACGAAGAGTATGTAGTAAGTGTACACAAACACACATCAGATTGATTATTTTAATTCTTTTTTACATCATTTTATTTATCTTTAATACGCATTTTGTGATATAAATAAAGTTTCTACAAAATTAATTATTGTTATTTTTGTAGACTTGAGATAGGGGGTTAAATTAAAAAACTTAACTTTCGGTTTATTTGAAAGAGCATCTGAAAAAATATCTAAAAAAATTAAAGTAAAAACAAATTGATTTTTAAATTGAAAAAAATTTAAAGTCTTAAGATTTAATTCATTTAATTACTTAGAAATAATGAATGACCAGACCATCACCATCATAGCCACCAAAAAAAAAAAATACAGAATTATTTTTTTTTAGTTTTTAAACAAACTTTAATAGTTTATTTTGGAAGTATGTTAAATAAAGAAAACAATCAAACCACTTAAAAAAAAAAAAGGAAATTATGAGTTATGTATATTTTATTCGCAATTTCATGCTGGGGACGGGTGAAAATAATCATTTTTCCCTCAAACTAGATAGATAGATTTTTCTTATAAATACTATTGTTTATTATTAATATTCGATGTAATAATTTTGACCAGGAACTCGTAAAATATAAATTCTGACAACTGAACAAGAAAACAAAAAATACTGAGTACTAACTACTGTAGTAGTAGTAGTACTACTACTGTCCAGTCTTAACCCTTTGGACCCTGACTTAGCAAAATTACCAACTAGCTAAACAGAGCCGTCCCGTTTATTAGAGGACCAGACCATGGAGGGCCGAAATATCGGTCGGTCGTATTTTGTTTGCACTTAAGTCGCATGGGCCGGGCCGATATCAACCCGTCAGGGTCCAAAGGATTAAAAAGACACATACAGTCAGTGGTAGCTCTAGTCAATCCAGTCATATTCATAAATTAATTACACACAAATATCGTGTATGTGTGTGTGTAAGAGAGAGAGAGATATGTTTTTAGTTTTATCATCCTTTTTAGGTCATTTAATGCCGAGAACAATTATTTTTGATAAACCTTTTGTCCACACGTCGTTTTTTGACCAATTATTTTTGGTAAACGTTATGTTTTGTCGACACTTAGTTTTTTGAATAACACAATGAATGAATTCATTATTTAATCCATATCGACCTTTTTAGGTCATTTAATGCCGAGAATTTGGGCAATAATGATCCCCAAAAGCCAGGAGATTCTAAACATTTAATTTTTGAACATATTGTCATTATTTGTTTTGAAAATGCATCAAAATTAGGCACAAATATTAGAAAGGTGTGTGTGGGGGGGATTTGGATTGGTCATCAACTTACTGCTTAATGCTTACAGGTTTTGTTGCCACAGAAATCGCTATTTTCAGACATCTTGTTGGGAAATAATTAAAACAAAGTTAGAAGCACAACTCCTCTCTTATAATTCGAACAACTAAAGCACAGTCAATCATTGTTTTCAATACCTACAGTTAAATAGATATATAGATATTACACCAAATTAAAATACAATAGATATACTTCTGTCAATGGTCTTTAGTTTTCGAAAGCTGTTGTCTTCAAGTGTTCCTTCATTCTAAAAGGACAGGTAGTAGTTTTTTCATTAAGAGATTAATGAATACCACATTGAGAAGAAATGTTTTCTTACTCATGGCTTGGTTCCAATTCTTCAATTAACTTTACAAAAAAAAACATTCTTCTCTTCTTTTTCAAAAATAGCCAGATAAAATATAATTGGGCCTAAATAAACAAAGTTTTTTACTTAAGTCAACCATTCCCATTATTTATCCATTATACTCCTTTTTAATATTTTCAATTCCAATTTAAATCTAAAGCAAGAAAAAATTGAATTAAAGATATTAAAAAGGAAAATTAAAGTTCTTGAGTTAATGAAATATGTCTGAATATAAACAAAACAATTGATAATTGACATAAAAATATTCTAGATAAGTTTTGAAATCAAAAGAAAAAATGAAAATTTATTTGAGAATCGTTTCATCCAAAAATGTGTATTTATGAAAATGAAAACAAATTCAAATTAATTTCTTTAACTAAAATATTTATATTCTCGTTTACAGGTTTCAAACTCCACAAATATCAAACAATCCTGAATTATTTATTGATTTATTATCATCTGATTGGATTGATAAATAATTAGTGAATGATAAACATTTTTTCCAAGTATGGAAAAGTTTTACAAATGTAAAATATGTGGATCAATATTTTACAATACATGGAATCTGAAACGCCATATTAGAACACATACTGGAGAAAAGCCATTCTTTTGTGAAGAATGCGGCTCTTCATTTGCTAGTAATCAAAATCTAAAAGTACATCAAAGAATACATACAGGAGAAAAACCATACAAATGTGATTCATGTAATTATGCATTTGCATGCAGTTCCAATCTAAAAGTGCATCAAAGAACTCACGTAGGAGAAAAATCCTATTCTTGTGAATATTGTGGGACTGCTTTCATGCATAACTCAAGTTTAAAGCGCCATACAAGAACACACACGGGGGAGAAACCATACACATGCGAGGTTTGTGGCACAGCATTTACATATAGTTCAAGATTGAAAGATCATATGAAGACACACACTGGAGAAAAATCTTTTAATTGTAAGATTTGTAATGCTACATTTTCTTGCAACTCGGACCTTTCTGTTCATTTAAAAACCCACAAAGGAGAGAAAAAATATCCATGTAGTATATGTGAGTCCCTGTTTGCACGCAAGTCACATTTGGAAAACCATATGAGAACACACACAGGGGAGAAACCATTTCCATGTGATGTTTGTGAGTCTACATTTTCTTGCAAATCTCACCTAAAAAGTCATATGAGAACACACACCGGAGAAAAACCCTATTCTTGTGATATTTGTAGATCTGCATTTACCTCCAGCTCAAGCCTGAAGCGACATGCAGTGACACATACTGGCGAGAAGCCATTTAAATGTGAAGAATGTGGAACTTTATTTTCTCGCAGTTCAAGTCTTAGATACCACATGAAATCTCACTCTGGGGACAAACCGTTTCCTTGTACTGTTTGTGAATCAGCATTTGTATCGAATTCACTGTTAAAATACCACATGAGATCACACACTGGTGAGAAACCCTTTGTTTGTGAAGTGTGTGGATCAGCTTTTACCTGCAATTCAACTTTGAAAGGTCATATGAGAATACACACTGGTGAGAAACCTTATAAATGTGATGTTTGTGAAGCTGCGTTCACCTGCAGTTCGGGACTTAAATGTCATAAACGAACACACACAGGGGAAAAACCCTATCCATGTGATATTTGCGGCTTTGCTTTTACACGAAGTTCACATTTGAAACGACATATGAAGACGCACAACCGTTTAGATGAGACATTTTCAGATACAAAAAGTGAAAATACTTTATTAATTGAATCTTTGCCAGATGTTTTGAGTATTGGTGCATCCTTAGGAGAAATGTTGACATAACATTATTATTATCATTATTATGAAATCTCACACCAATCACAACATCTCACACCTTATGTACCCAGCAACCAGTGGGTTTTATTGGAGTCAGAGTGACAACAAGTCTCCTCTGATTTCCAGCAGGCACCACAGCATTCCAGTCAAAGACTGTATGGTTCAACATCTCCTTGGGCTTTCACCCCTCTGCGTCCACCTTACACACCCACAGTTAATACAGTCTTCTCCATCTTCCAATGACCAGTGGAGATTATTGAAGGCAAAGTGACAATAAATCTCCTCTGGCCCTCCAGTATCTCTGGATAGGTCTGTGACTTATTCAGTTGATATATATATATATATATATTTTAAAATAGGTACTTTTTGGGTTATTTCTGATGTCCTAATGAGCGAAGTGGTCTGCAATAGGTTTATTTATTCTTTCATTGTTTCCAATGCCCTGCTCTCGCAGTCCTCCCCTCAGCTCCTTTGAGGTAGTTCCTAATGATGATTTTTTCTCTCTTTCTCTTCCTGTCTGGTTTTAGTTTCCAGGGTCCAATACTTTTCTTCATATTATTTATCTGAACACAGGAAGGGGAAAAACTCCCTCAAAATGTGATAGATGAATTCTTCAAGGAAAATCCCGCTCATGATGAGGACTAGAAAGAAACTCTAGACAAGGAAATTTTATTCCAGCATTGGCTGGAATGGAGTCTATGGACTCTTCAAAAAGTGAAGATGAGAATCAATGTACTGAAAAATAAATTAAATAACTATATCTGGATGGACTGTTAGTGACTGTGAAGCATATCCTTGTCACTGTGGCATAGCAGGATTGAAAATGAAAAGAACAAGAATAGCATCTTTGTATTTTTCTTTTTTTTTAAATTCAATTAATAATGCTGAATAAATATATACCAAATCCACTTCTTGTTCTTCTAAATGTTTGTGTCTAATCTTAAAGAGTTAAATTATTAATGGAGATATTTATAATTTAAAAATGGAAATTTTCCTATATATTTTTTTATTGAAATGAGCCATTTGGGTGTAGGGAAAGCATCTTTAATTTTGTACCTACATATATTAACCAAGACAGCAAGTGTGGTTTAATTACATCCGTACCAAAAAGCAACAAATTGCCACATGGTGTTTCTTCTTTTTACAAAAATCATTGCTACACAACACGAAATCTCTCTTGTTCTGCCTCTCGCCAAAAATCAACATTTTTATCATGCTTCGGGCCTATTTTATTTGCATATGCCCAATAAACTCTCGCGAGATTACCCACTTGCTTACTCAGTCATTTCCTCAATCTGTCTGCCTCTTACTTACTCTCCCTCTCTCTACCCGTTTTACTTTCCTTTTTTTCCTTTTCTTCTTCCTGTCAATCGCGAGACATACATGTGCCTTTTTTCTCAGTAAGCTGTTTGTATTTTGCCCACAGCAAGAGTGGAATAAGATTTCTCTTAATAGATTGTTCTTTATGAAGACACACATAGAAAATATAATTTTACTCACATTATTGTATATTATAGATAGTATGTATCCAATACTGCAAAAAATGACATTTCACTCTTTCAGTTTCCGTACATGGGTGTACCCTTAAATCAAGGGCCATAACCAATAGTTCAAATAAGTTATACTTTTTTAAATATGCAGAAAGGTATTCTTTTATTTCTGTAATTATTAGTAGGGTGGTGACAACATGCTTTTATAAAAGAATATTCTTGCTGTTACTTGACTATTTTGTGATTTTACCATTTCTTTTAATTCTGTGGTTATTAGTAGGGCCTTAATTAAAAGAAATGGTAAAATCATAAAAGAGGCAAGTAAAGACTAGAATATTTTCTAATAAAAAACTATTGTCATAGCCCTAATTATTATCAATTACATGAACTTTGTTAATGTTATATTGCATATTAGTTGCAATTGACTGAATCAGTACAGATATTTATAGTGATGAATTCCTCTGGCTTTGGATTAGGTTTGAATCAGTCTTCCTGTTGTTGAGCAGGAAGACTTCTTCTCACCCGTTCAGTTTTGTTGAGCAGGAAGACATCTCGTCATCTGTGTTCTGAGTGTTCTGAGATGCCCAATCCTTACCCTCACCTTTTTTTAGCATGGTTGGTCACAGGGAGAGGGAAGGTCTTTCAGTTTGAATGCTTAATGCACTCAACTGATCATACTACAAACTGCCAACCAGCCCGGTATGGTACCTGATACTCCTAAGTGGTCACCCATCTTAGTACTGAACAGGCTCTATATTGCTTGACTTTGATGATCTGGTGTCTCGAACGTGACTTGACGGTACTGACTGCAAGGTCATTCTAAGGGTTGATGTCTGTCTGTCCTGCAGGCTGAGAAGAAAAATGAAACGATTCAAGATGGTGTCCGTGATCTTTTAATGCCCAGTCTTGCAGTTATCGTGAAGTTACGCCCCATACATGCTAATGGGGTATGCCCGGGTACGATAAAAGCAGATCACTGGGGGGAGTTGGCAGAAGCACTTTAGACCTGTGTAGAGTGAGCTTTGTTTTGCATCTCGTCAGACTTTTCCAATACAGGTTATTACACCCTGGATCTCTTTCAATGGAGAGTCACTTCATTATTCTCTGCATCTTCTCTAGGGGATGTGTTGGTCTTTGGCTGTAAAGAAATTAACCAGAAAAGACACTGAGATACATTCTAGAGGTAACATTCTATTTCCTTGATCAACAGACTTCTCAGTCCACTGCCCACTGATCTCTCTGCTCCACAAACTGACTTTTCTGACACCCTACGAGTACGGCACTGCCCAAAACTCTGCCCCAAACCCTTTATATTCATGCTAATTTTGTTCCATTGTAGCCATGTCTTGGGGACAATTGGGGCAGAGGTTAATATTGGATATATATACTTGGTTGAGCACCAAACCAAGTTAGGCTCAAATCTAGTTTTATGTGCCCACTAAATCCCTTGGATTTTTCTAATCAGTGTCGCCCTTCACCTAGATGAGTCACTCGCATTAAATTGACAAGTCTCATCCACCCAGATTTTGGAATTAGTGTTATCCTTACACCTAGATGAGTTACTCTCCTAAGTTAACAGGCGTCATCTGCCCGGGACAACTGAAGGTGAATGCAATGATTTTGACTTGGATTTGAACTCATGTAATACAATTCCAGAGTCCAAGCTTTTACCACTCCTGAAAATGAATGTAATGGTTTTGACTAGGATTTGAATTTGTGAAATACGATTCCAGATTCTGAGCTTTTACCACTGCTCTACGCTCGCTGCCAGCAGAAGTTAATATTGGAAGGGCTTTACCTACTTCACGAAATGTTCTTTGTCTGGCCCTTCCATTCTTCTGGTCTTCTGAAATCTGGAACGAACACAAAGACCAGGGGCGCAGTTTTCACGTTTATTTTTGCTGCTATTTACTGCCCGAGCATTTCGCCTCCCTCTGCCTAAAAACTGGCTCCCTTGCCCTTCTTATATCACTGGCAACATCCGGAATCTACTGAGCACTGATCGGTTGATTCCGCCCTATAGGCATGTGATGATATTGTTTTTGCAATATCGCTACACTTCGTCACTTGATGAAAATAGCCAATGTTTAGTAGAGGGTTAAAGACATATAATCATTTCATAACTAAATAAGTAATGCCTAAAAAAATCCCCCTTCGTCTGATAATGTTATAAGAACTCTCTTCACAAAAAAAAGGGATTGGGTGTCCTTATAACTCAAGAATCAAAGGCCAAATATAATATCAATTCTTAAAATCAGATTATTTCCCTCATCCATATTATTTTCTTTCCCAAAACGTTTTGACTGCATCATCCTTCCTCACGTGTCTTAAATTGACTCAAATAGATAAATAAACTAAATATATCTTAAGACAATGAGTAAATTTAAAACACCCGAGGAAGGCCAAAGGATGATTTGGTCCAAATGTTGTGAGAAAGAAATTAATAATTTATTGAATTTTTTCAGATATTTTTTCAAACAGCATTGTTAAAAACATATATAGATTGCTGTTTTCTATTTCCTTAAACCTTTTATTGTTTAAATAAAAAGGTTGAAAAGACATTTTTCACTCAGTATTTGAATGATTGTGAAAAAAAAAAAAACGGTTGCCAAAAATGCTTATCATTTTTAGTCACCACTTAAAAAAAAATCCCTTGCAAATACTAGTGTTTCACTCGCAACATAGAGCACTGATCTATTATAAAAATTGAAAAATCATACACTGAAACATGAATTTTTTTATTTTGTCAGAGTTTGCAAAACAGTCCCCTCCCACATGCACACTTAATCAAAATAATGGAAAATTGACTCATTTTACATTCATATTTGAGATTACCAGTCATTCCATAAATAAAAAAATATTGGAGTCCCTTTTAGAATTATTTAAAAAATGGACACATTGAAGAAGTTGTCACTTTTTAACTCTTTGGACCCTGACTTAGCAAAATTACTAACTAGCCAACCAGAGCTGTTTCATAAGAGGACCATGAAGGGCCGAAATATCGGCCATGTCTTATTTTTGCACCATATTGTCTGGGCCGATATATCGGTCCTTCAGGGTTCAAAGGGTTAATGTGTTCGCTTGTGTCGGTGTAAAGATGAATTATTAGAAAATGATGAGTTACACACATTACAACGGTAGGGCTTTTCGCCAGTGTGTGTTCGCATATGTTTAACCAAATCTGATTTTCGTGAGAATGAAGAGTTACACATTTCACACGAAAATGGTTTGACCGCCGTATGTGTTACCATGTGTCGAGTTAGTTTAGATTTTTCAGAAAAACAACTGTTGCATACTTTACAAGAATGAGGCTTTTCATTACTATGGGTTACCATATGTCTGTTTAAGATTGATTTCTGAATGAAGGAAGATCCACACACCTCACAGGAATAGGGTTTCTCACCACTATGTGTTCGCATATGCACTACAAAATATGATTTTTCTGAGTATGAAGAAGCACACAACTCACAGACATAGGGTTTCTCTCCTGTGTGTGTTCGCATATGTCGATTCAATTTAGATTTTTCTGAAAATGCACTGCTACATACATCACAGGAATAGGGCCTTTCTCCAGTGTGTATTCGAATATGCACAACCAAATCAGACTTTTTTGAAAAAGAAGAGCCACAAACCTCACAAGAATGTGGCTTCTCTCCAGTATGTGTTCGCATATGTCCCTGTAAATGTGACCTCTGTGCAAAGGAAGAACCACACACTTCACAAGAATATGGCTTCACGCCAGTGTGTGTACGCATATGACGATTTAGCATGGACTTCTCTGAAAAGCAAGAGCTGCACACTTCACAGGAATATGGTTTCTCTCCACTATGTATTCGCATGTGTCTATTCAAAACAGATTTCTGTGAGAAGGAAGAGCCGCATTCTTCACAGGAATATGGTTTTTCCCCAGTATGTGTGCGCATATGTAGTACCAAATGTGACTTTTCAATAAAAAATGAACCACACCTTTCACAAAAAAATGGTTTTTCTTTAGTGTGTATCCGCATGTGGCGATTCAGCTTTGACTTTTGCGAAAAGGAAGAACCACACACTTCGCAAGGATAGGGTTTCTCTCCCGTGTGTGTTCGAATGTGCACCACCAAGTCTGATTTCCTTGCAAAAGAAGAATCACACACTTCACATAAATGAGGTTTTGCCAAACCAGTTTTTTTTATGTGAATCCTTAAATGAGATTTGTTTGAAAGAGAGGTGTTGTGTGCCTTCAAATAAAATAGGCTTTCTTTATTGTGAGTTTTCATATGATCCATCATGTCTGTTTTATTTTTGAAGGATGTGCTACACACCTCACAAGAAAAGGGGCTTTCTTTATTGTGAGTTTTCATATGATCCATCATGTCTGTTTTATTTTTGAAAGATGTGCTACACACCTCACAAGAAAAAGAGCTTTCTTTATTGTGTCTCCATATGAACCATCATGTCAGTTTTATTTATGAAGGATGTGCTACACACTTCACAACAATAGTGAGTCTCTGCCTTTTGGGTGGACATATTTACTATTAAACCTGATTCATTAGTAAAAGAACAAGAATAATGTCCATTAAACACATCACTTCTCTCGGTTTTTGCATATTTCAGTTAAAATTTGTTTAATTGGAGAAACAAATTTCTAGTATTGATTTTATTAGTGGACTGTTGTCTTCATTTTTTTATAGGTGTTATCACACTACATCCACTAATAAAATCAATAGTAGATTATGATGTCTCATCTCAATGAATTCCAAATAAATATACTTAACAAAATTTCTGTTTTATATCTGTTTGCATTTTTTGGGTCTTCTTTATATATGATGAACAGCGAAAATGTTCACACAAATATTATTAGTCTAAGATGTTTGTTTGTTTGGATGTACACAACGTCTCATGTACACAAAGTATGAACACAGGCATTAATAAGAATACAATTTGTAGATATATCTCATTAAAAAGAATTTTAATTTTCGTTTTTAATATTTTGAATTCAGTTTTTAAGTTTAGTATATTAAAGCATAATATCATTATTCAGACATATTTCATTAAAAAGAACTTTAATTTTCCTTTCTAATATTTTTAATTCAATTTTTTCTTGCTTTCTAACAAGAAATTGCTTAGTTGCTGGGTTGAGTGTCTTAATATAATTTCCAAGCTATATTCAAAGTGTTTTCGGTCTTCCTTGACCATCCTCAGGATTGACATTTTTTTTTGTCAGTTACATTCTAGTTTTTATTGTGTTTTGATTTTATTTATTTTTTTTGTTGTAGTTAAAATGGATTTTTTCCTTGCATTTTTTTTTTTGGTGGGGGGATTTTTTGTGTGAGTATTTATATAATTTTTTTTACCACATTCTAAAATGCTGGTAATACATTTTAAAACTGATTTATTCCAATCGAGATGGTTTTCTTCCTTCAGTTTTTTAAGTATATTTCTTCCCTTCTGTTTTTTTTAATAAATTTCCTTCCTTGAGTTTTTTTAGAGTCAAAGCAAGCTAGAGAATTCAGTTTTTTTTTCACAGCATTAAAGCTAGATTTCATTTTTCAACAAATATTCCATATTTTCACCAAGAAAAACAGTTCCATATATCAGTTTGTTTGATGGCATATCAACCTTTTTTGGTCATTCAATGCCAATAGCAATCATTTTTGAGAAGTGTTCTATTGTCCACACAGTTTTTTTAATAACACAATATGCAGTACTACGAGTAGTCAACCGCTTGTCACATTGTTTGACAAGAGATGTCAAGAATTGTTTCAAGAATCATCTGCTGTACTTTTGAAGAGAATAACTGAAATTAAAAAGTAACATTTTTCTCCTCAGTTTTAAAACATTTTTGGTCTCAATTTTTCATCTTTGCAAATTAATCTTAATCAACAATGTGAAATACTAATTGATCATCAGACCATTAGAGAAGTTTGAAGTGTATATCAAAATTATTTTCCTTTTTAGAGAAAAATAAACCACATTTCTGTTTTTTTTTTTTCGAGGCTATGTTTTTTAAGTTAAATAATGAATGAATATTAATGAATTTGTCTCCAAACAAGTTCATTTTGTTGTACTAAAAAGTATTAATCAAAATTTAAAAAAAGGTTGATAGGTCATTAAAAAACTAAACTAAATTTAATGCATTTCTCTTCTCCATTTCAATCTTTTTCTTTTTAAATCCAGGTTTTACATGATTTACATTCATTTTCCTCCAATCAGTCTTTTCTTTTTTGAGATTTCTTTAAAGTCCTTGAGGATTTCCATGACATCTTTTCGTTTTCCCTAGTTGAAATAAAACTCTGGAAAAATAAAAATAAATTCCATTCATATATAAATAAACAAAAAAAATCCCTAAATTGAAATAAAGATTATGAAATATGAATTAAAAAGGAGGGGCAGTCCCTTAGTCTGACCTGACTGGCTTGGGTGGCCTTACCAAGAGATGAATCTCCTACAAGCATAGCTATCTCAGTCATAGAGACACACAAATCCCCTGGGTGGTTGCACTCGCTAGTATGAGGGGGGGGGGGTGTCTTTGGTAACTTAAAGTTAAACATTTTTTTTAACATAGTGTGTATTAGGAAAAATGGAAAATAAATTCCGATGGTGTGTGAACAAACTGAAAACTGATGATGGTAACCAAAACTAATCTATCTGCTGTCGACCTACCTAATACAAATTTATCCGTGATCGGTTATTTTTTCTAAAATTTAATTTTGCAACAGTAACACAACAGTAACACAAATACGCACACACATTTTTTGTTTGTTGTGTATCAAGATCAAATACTTTTCAAAATACTAAATTTTCTTTGAAAAAAACCCAATAAATTAATTTTTTTTAATAGAATAACTTAATCAGTTTAAAGGGAAAAAAAAGATGAAATTAGGTACTACTTTTCTCTAGTTTAGCGTTGTGACTTTTATAATGTCGTAAAGTAATTTAAAATCAATTATTTCTTAACATCTTTTTCCAGAAAGAAAACCACGACTTTTATCAAATTAAAAACAGAATAATATAAGACTTTTTAAATTATTTTCAATAGAATTTTAACGAACTACACACTTCAAAACACACAAGATAAAAAAAAATCACTAAATATTCTTTTGTCATAATTGATATATAAATATATTTAAAAAATCTTTTTTAATAAAGATATTTAAAATTATATTTACATCGATTTTGAAAAAAAATAATAACATCCTAAATGTTCATTCTTCACTTATTAATCGGTGAAAATTTCGTAATTCCCTTATTTTTAGTACATTTTTAAAGAGAGATTCCGTTAAGAAAAATTTCATATTGAATTCCCTAATTTTTTGGTAGATTTTTAAAGAGACTCCGTTAAGAAAAAATTCCTATATTAGACAATTCCCTGATTTTGGATAGATTTTTAAAGAAAGACTCTTCTCCGTTAAGAAAAATTTCCTATTGATTAGATAATTCCCTGATTTTTGGTAAATTCTTAAAGAGAGACTCTGTCACTAAAATTTGATATTGATTAGATAATTTCCTGAATTTTGGTAGATTTTTAAAGAGAGACTCTGTTTAAAAAAAATCTACCAAAAATCTATTATTAATTTTTTTTTTAAGAGGCTCAGTTAAGAAAATTATTTACGACACTAAAATACTCCACTTTACGTCATTACAATGTCAAAACGCTAAACTAGAAGAGAACCAGAGAATTCTAGCCTGAAAAAATAGATTTTTAAAAAATCATAAAAGTAAATAAAATGGGAAAAAAGATCAAAGAAAGTTCGTTTATTACTTACTTTTTCTTATTTGTTGATATTTTGTAGGTTTATTTCTTTCGTCTAAAATTGGCTATTTTTTCTGTTTCTTTAAGAAAATTAGACCACGCATATTAAAAGGAGGACAGAAAATAAAGATAAGAAGACTTTTAAAAGAATTGTTCAATTATTAAAAGATTAAAATGTTAAAACATTTAAGACAGAAAGAAAGAAATAAAAAAATAATTGTCTAAATCAAGGAAAGATAACTGAGCGCACACTTTGTTGCACGGTGTGGTCAGTTTTGTAAAATACAGACAAATTGTGAAATTTTTCTTAAATTTAATTTTCCTCTATTTAAAAAATCTACCAAAAATCAGGGAATTATCTAATCAATATGAAATTATTCTTAACGAAGTCTCTCTGTAATATTGATTAGATAATTCCCTGATTTTTGTTAGATTTGTAAATTTTTCTTAACGGAGTCAAAAAGGAAGAAATAAGTCAAATTAAATTTTTTAATTCTAAAAGTACTGACTGATCGGACTATTTTCCTCATTCTCTCTGTCACGACGTTTCGACCGAATCGCGAATAATCACTCTTCGGCTTTCCTCATTGATTATTCATATTGTTTTAGGATCTCTCTTGTTTTTATTTATTTTTCCGTTAAAAGAAGAAAAATAAAGCCTACACTAAATTTCAAAGAACGACAGATAGAAGAAGATAGATCTAAAAACAATATGAGTGAATTTAGAACACCCTAGGAAGGCCGAAGAGTGATTCGGCCGAAACGACGTGAGAGAGAGAATAGATGAGGAAAATGGTCCGAGCACTTTTAGAATTCCTCACCTTATCTCAACAATTTCGAAAAATAAATTATTTAAATTTAATTTTTTATTTTAAATCGATATCAATTTTAATGCCATTTTAATTTTGCTGCTGCAGACAACAGTAACCGGTGTTAGTTTAATGACTGTTTTCTAAGTTAAAATATACCCCCTTCTCTTCTCTTTTTTCTTTTCTCTTCTCTCCGCTTATGTTCTCTCCCCTTCTCTTCTCTCTTTTCCTCTTCTCTCTTTTTCTCTTCCTTTTTCTTCTCTATAACCCTTTTCCATCCAATCGGATGAAAGAATGAATTTATTGCGGTGATCTTTTTTAACCGGTGCTTAGCAACAATATTTATTTCACTGTTTCTTTTTTCCTTCATTTCTTTTTCATTCAAAGAAAATAAATAAAACGTAAGTATTTATAAAATAGAATCTTTTTAAGAAAAAAAAAATCTTTACAACAAAAGGGCCAAAGGAAATTGAAGTTTTTTTGTTTTTTTTGGCATGTAAATTTTTGTTCTTTTTTAGGTGAAGCTTGAATTTTGAATCGTATATAATTTGGACTATAGTCCCCATCTTTATTATTCACTTAAGTGTTTCGGCTAATTAACAGATTGTTTTCTAATAGTTTTTTTCCCCGCTAATATTTAACCTAACCCATTTAATCTTCTAGTTAGCTTGTGACTTCGTAACGCAGTAAAGTGGTGTACTTAAGTTTCGTAAAATCTGGCCAAATTATGGAATTTTTCTTAACGGGGTCTCTCTTTAAAAATGTACCAAAAATCAGGGAATCATCTAATCAATATGAAATTATTTTTAATGTAGTCTCTTTTAAAATCTACCAAAAATCAAGGAATTATCTAATCAATATGAAAGAAAAATTTCCTATTGATTATAATTCCCTGATTTTTTGTAGATTTTTAAAGAGACTACATTAAAAATAATTTCCTGATTTTTGGTAGATATAATAGTTTTACTAGTTTTGTTTCTTTTTTAAAACAATGCCCTCTTGCACTTTAAACAAAAACAAAAAAAATGAGGAAAGTAATGTTTGAGAGGTTCATCATCGTCTGGAAGAATGCAATTTGATTGTCTATATTCAGAAGATTAAAATTCAGTTTTGCAAAAGAATTCAAAAATTAAGATATAACAATATATAGGAATATTGATATGATTTTTAATGATGATAATTATTTATTTGTAATAGGTATTCATTATAATTCCAATTATTCTTTGATTAAAAGAAAAAAATTACAAAATCAAAATAATCTTGAATTGAACAAATTGTTATATTACCATAAGGACTCCACGTTGTCTCAAAATATACACAAAAAACACAAGAGGCTGAATATTTGGTAAATATGCACTTGACATATGCGTTTTTGGTTGTTTAAAAAATGGAATGTAAATTTTTATTTCGTTCCACAAAGGGGAATTAACTGCTAATCGAATTAACCAAATGATGAAAGAATATACATTTTTAAACGACCATTTAGTGGCATAGAAAACAGAACAGAGTGCCGGAGGGATGGTTTGCCCCAAATAGAAATAAAACAGAACCAGTTAATTTATATGAAAAGAAAAAACAGTTAATTTAGATAAAACAGTAATATCACAAAACCAGTTAATTTAAATAAAAATAAAACAAAAAAGTAACAGAAAAATAAAGAATTTACCTTTTTTTTAAAGGAAATGGTCACTCACTTTTGATAATGTTTTAACAAAGACCAAAATAATTCATTTTTTAAAGAAACTATTTTATCAACAAAAAACGAAAACACAACTTTTTTTTTACGACAAGCTGTCATTTTTATTAAGATAAAAATAATTTTTTCCCCTCTAGCCATTGATAATCTGTTGGTCTTCAAAATTTTAAAAAGCCCTCAAGATATTTATTTTCACGGAACTTTCTAAAAACCATCAATTTCAGACTGCTACTATTAGTCTTACTTTCATCAACCACCTCTAAATGACAGCTTGTGTAGCATTGTCTTTTTTCATTTTTTAAACGATAGAGTTTAAAAAATGTATATTCTTTCATCTTTTGTTAATTTGATTACTATTATTTCCCCTTGTGAAATGAAATAAAATTTTCAATTCCATTTTTTAAACAACTCCAAAAAAGTGTATGTCAAGTGCATATTTACTGAATATTTTTTGAAGAATTCAAAACTCTTTATTTACTTAACAATACTTGTCTCTTTTCTATATGTAGTAATAATTTCTGTAAACCCGGGTCTGCCTCTCAATTGTACCCAGGCTAAGAAGACAAGTCTCTTCTTTTGCCACTAAGACTGCTGATTGCTCTCATTCTGTTTCTCTCTTGCCTTGCAGCTTGCTTTGGCCATTCTTTCAACAACGTTTTCTGGGACCTCTTTCTTTTGTTCTTCCACCTTTTATGCCTGTAGATGTGGCTTGCGTGATCCCTAGAAGACAAACCCCCACCCCCTCTGGTTCCATACGAAAAATAACCATTATTCTTTGTAATCTTCCTCATCATCGTATATGTCTATTTTAATTAAATCTGATGAGTTTTGTTCTGACAATTGGCACTTAAAAAGCATGGAATGCTGTAAATGGTCTGGACTGTGAATGACCCACAGTCATGATATTGGTGGGGAGAAAATTTGGCCATTTAATACTGAAAGAACCTTGATGCAGTAAATTGACTTGTTACAAAATTTTGATATAAAAAAATTGGAATCAGAATATTAATCACTTTTTAATTATTAAATTTAAAGAAATTTTAATCTTGGGTAAGAAATTTGATCAAATTGGAAATTATGAATCCTGTACGTGATTTTGAACACTATCTTTTTTCTTTCAGGCTCTTCAATGTTGGATATAAAAGAAAACTTTATAAACTACTGTGAAAAGATTTTTAAGAAAAACAATCTAAAAATTGAAAAAATAAATAAATCCTAGGAAGTCATGTCTTCCCAAGTGAAATCCGAACTGAGTGACTTGAATCATGTTGAGCTTTCTCAGAAAGTAAGTTCAGAAATGAGCAAGGGGAAACATATTGGTAAAAAACCTCATTCATGTGAAGTGTGTAGTTATGCATTCTCAACTAAATCAAGCTTAAAAGCACATGTGCGAACACACACTGGAGAGAAACCCCATCAATGTGATCTTTGCGATTCTGCATTTGCTTTAAAACAAAATTTAAAAACCCACATGCTTAAACACACTGGTGAGAAACCCCATAAGTGCGAGATATGTGGTTCTGCTTTTTCATTGAAAGTCAATTTAAAAAGTCACATGGTTAGACACTCAGGTGAGAAACCACATACATGTGAAGTGTGTGGGTTTGCATTTTCATTGAAAGGAGATTTAAAACGACACATGTTAACACACAGTGGTGAAAAACCCTATACATGTGAAGTGTGTGGGTTTGCATTTTTACGGAAACAAAATTTGAACAAACATATGATAACACACACTGGTGAAAAGCCATATTCATGCGAAGTTTGTGGCTCTGCATTTTCACAAAAAGAAAACTTAAAGAAGCACTTGCTAATTCACACTGGTGAGAAACCTTATTCATGCGATGTGTGTGATTCTGCATTTTTTCAAAAAGGGGATTTAAAAAAACACATGATAACACACACTCGGAAGATATCATATTCCTGTAAACTATGCAGTTCAACATTTTTAGAGAAAGAAAGTTTAAAAGAACATATGAAAACGCATGATGATGAAAAGCCCTATTCATGCGAATTGTGCAGTTTTTCATTTTCACGTAAACAGTATTTAAGAAAACATATGCTGACACACATTGGTGAGAAAACATTTTCATGTGACGTGTGTAGTTTTGCATTCTCACATAAACATCATTTAGAACGACACATGCTCACACACACTGGAGAGAAACCATATTTTTGTGAAGTATGTGATTCTGCATTTTCAAGATTAGAAAATTTAAAAAGTCATATATTAACACATTCTGATAAAAACTCCAATTCCTGAATATTGTGATTTTTAGAGATGCACCAGGGCTCTACATTGCAAGTGATTTTACCAAGTGGTGACTAAAAATAATAAATCACTTATCTTTTGGCAACCCTTTTTTTTTTCCACTATCAATCTTTCAAATACTGAGTGAAAAATGCTTTTTATTTAAATTAACCTAGAAAAGTCAAATTATTTAAACAATAAAAGGTTTAATAGAATATAAAATAGAATAATATTCTCTAAAATTTTTTAACAAGGCTATTTAAAAAATTTCTAAAGAAATTCAACACATTTTTATGCAGAAGAAAAAGTAGTTCAAAGTGAAATGGATAATACTTATAAGTAATAGATTATGCTTGTAAGTAACTAAGTTTTGAATTATTGGTTTATTCATAACATTAGAGTGAAATAGCATTTCATGGGTTTGGCTAGTAAATGAGAGTATTTAGTTTTCAGAGGACAACTAAAAAAAATGTGTCTGTAGAGCTCTGTTATTGGTTTATTCATAATATTAGAGTGTAATAACATTTTATGAGTTTGGCTAGTACATGAAAATATTTACTTGTCAAAGGTCAACTAAAGGTAATTTTTTCTGTAGAGCCCTGTGCATAGAAATATGGTTTTCTGGAGAGTAACCCTCTTTTGTGAAGTATGGGATTCTGCATTTAGGAAATTTAAGAAGTCATATATTAACATTCTGATAAAAACTCCCAATTCCTGAATATTGTGATTTTTAGGAGATGCATAGAAGGGGTCTTGAAGTACTCTCGAACCCAGTAGCGACTAAAGGAGACTAAAAAATGTAATAACTGTTTAGGATTTAATCATGTGATTATTCTAGCAAATAACACAAATAAACAATGACACTTTGATTTTTTTTACTTCAAAACTTTAAATTTATCTGAAATAAAAACAAAATCAAAGTTCTGAAATAAAAATTCGAAGTGAATATGCTCGATAAACTATCGCAAGATCACCCAGTCACTTACTCAGTCATTTCTACAATTTGTCTGCCTTTCTTACTCTTCCCCTCTTTCTCTCTGTTTTACTTACTTTCTTTTCCTTTTTCCTTTTCTTCTTCCTGCCAAACGTGAGACATACACATGCTTTTTTTCTCAGTAAGCTGTTTGTATTTAGGCCACAATAATCACGTGTTTAAATCTTAAACAGTGGTTATGGTTTTTTAGTCCCCTTTAGTTGCTAGTGGGTTTCAAAGTACTTTGAGACCCCTATCTACAAACCTGCGTGTGTGCTGATCACTTTCTTGAAGAGATCTCCAAGTATTATATTGACAAGGAATATGTGAGTTCGATTCCAAATCATTCCGTTTGCATTCATATTTGTACTAATGCCCTTGAGAAAGGAATGAATCTCCACATTCCTCCCCAGCTATAGATTAAATAGTGCATATTGTATTATTAAAAAAACTGTGTGGACAAAACGAATGTTAATCAAAAAAAGGATTGTTCTCTACATTAAATGACCTAAAAAGGTTGATATGATATTTACTTGGTCGAGCACCAACCCAAGTTCAGCACAAGGCCATTTTTATGTGCTCATCCCTGGGCTTTTGT
>JAYKTE010328317.1:0-11135 GCA_036873565.1 Xipholeptos notoides | reverse complement strand
CATCTGCCCGAGACAGCTGAAAGTGAATGCAATGGTTTCCACTCGGATTTGAACTTGTGAACTACGTATCCAAAGACCAAGCTTTTCCCACTGCCCCAACCTTGCTGCCCAACATATTGAACATATACGGTTGCTTTCCCGAATGTCTGTATTACTCTAGATTTTTTATTCTGTGACCTACCTCCACTTGGGGAGGAAGAAAAAAAATAGGCAAACAGATGCAAATACTCGCTTGAACATCATACTAGAGGCTGTGGGTGGACCCAAAAGTCTATATCTCTCTAGATTTTTTATTCTGTGACCTACTACACTTAGGTTGGAAGAAAAGAACCAAGAGGCAAATGAATGAACATCAGGCTGTGGACCAAAAGTTCTATATCACTCTAGACTTTTCCAAAATTGGAGATGAACACCATTCCAAAAGAAGACTTTTACAAAGCAATAGTATTTGATATAAAGTTCATTTTAATCTTTAATTATTATTTTCTTGTCTGTTTTATTTCATCGTATATATGTATACACATATATATATAGCGTTTAAAAATTAGGAATGAATTGCTTCTCAAGGCCCTTTTGTCCAACATCTCATCAGTAGAAATAGTTTGAAAATGTTTTAAACTATAATTACGAAAAAAAAAAAAGAAGAAATGGAAAAGTTGCGATGACAGTCTAGTTAAAAGTCGAATTGACAAAGAAGGGGACGCGTGTAAAATTTTAATTGAACTTTTAATTTAACTTTTAATTCCAACTTTTCCCCCCCCCCTCGGCCTTTTCCATTTCTTCTTTTTTTTTTTCGTAACTATAGTTTAAAACATTTACCAACGATTTCTCCTGATGAGATGTTGGTCGAAAGGGCCTCGAGACACAATTCATTCCTCATTTTTAAAACTCTCTCTCTCTCCCTATATATATATATATATACATATACATTAAACATGTTTCATTAAACATTACGTGTATTGCCATTGCCTTCGCAATAGCCTCTCATCAGTTATCTTTTGATGAATACTGTTTACCGTTTTGATAAACCTGCCTTTTCAAAGTAGCCCACAGGTTTTCTATGCAATTTAAATCAGGAGAGCAAGCAGGCCACTCCATAATGCAAACTTCATTTAATCCTTTCAATGCTAACTGCTCTGCAATGGCTACAGATGCATAGCTAGGTGCATTATCATGCATGGATATCAATTTCTTACATATGGAAGCAGGTTTCTTCTTTAGCCAACTTGGGAAATTTTCTTGTAAGAATTAGCAATAGTTAATTAAGTTCATTTTAACTACCTTGGTAACTTGAAATGGTCCAATGAGCTCATTTGTCACGATCTCTGCTTAAATCATCACTCCACTTCTACCTTGCTATCATCTGAACCGCAATGGAGCATTAAATCCTTCAACAACCCAATCACTTGCTTAACTATCAGGACCATTAAGACTGGCTCTCATTTCATCCATCAAAATTACCAAACTGAAATCCAATTTTATGTACTTTTTACACCAAGCAAGTCATTGAGACTTTTTTTGTTAATTTATTGGTTTTCTTTTTTGTGCTTTTTAAACTTTTCCGAGTTTTTTCAGGACACAGTTGTGGAAGTCTTGGGGGTATCACCAAGTTCAACTGCAGAAAAGATGCTGGAACTCGAGCTAAAGGATTGCTTTGCCATTTCCTCTTTTGTAGTAGTCGATTTTCTTCACTGGGCCTCATTATGTTTTTTTCCTTGTTTTTTCTTGCTTTGATTCAAAGGTCTTGATAGTCGTGTGATCACAGGATTTTGGTCTGATTAAACAAGGTTTTATAAATTTTTCAAAGTAAGCATGATGAAGTGGTACACAAAATGTTGAACCTTTCATTTTGACACAATTTTATTCAATTAAAATAATACAATTTGTATTTTTAACCAAAAAAAATTATTTACAACTGTTTCACAATTTATTTACATAGTTGAATAATAATTTCGTAATGGTTTCTTGTTTGTTACAAGTAAATTCTTAAATATCTCTTAAATCACAGGGTTTGTTTAAAAATTAATCTTCCAGCTGTGAAGTTTTAGTTTTAAATTTTAGATATACTGTAAATACATTCAATTTTTTAACAAGGCTATTTAAAAAATTTTGAACAATACTATCACACTGTTTTCTTTAAAGACACCCTATAGCAATAATGTGCATGACATAAATAACCATAGAATTTGAGATTTCTAAAATATATACTTTTTTCAACAAATTAACAATGGCCAATAGAAATATTTATTTGCAGTTATTTTTTAGTTGAATCATTGGGAAGAGAGTCTAGAAATATACTTAAGGAAAGCATTAATCAAAGAAAGAAGCTATCTGCATAGAAGAACTCAAGGGTAGTAAATTACATCACTTGAAACAATTAAAAGAAAAAAGCAACAAAGTATTTAGAGGTGCCTTTGGCCATTTGGCAAATGACTATTCCATTAAGTATTGTAATAGTTTTTACCAATGATCATCAATAGAATATTGTTAAGTAAAGAATTTCTTAAAGAAATAAAAACATTAGAGGTTTAACTTCATTTGAATTAATTTAGCTTAGTTTAATGGCATTTCTATCTTTATCATTAGAATTAATTTAGTTTAGTTTAATGGCATGTCTATCTTTATCATTAGAATTAGCTTTGTCTAATGGCATGTCTATCTTTATCATTTGAATTAATTTAGCAGCGGATAATGGCATCTTTATCATTTGAATTAAGTACACAAATTATAATCAATAGATTTACATTTTATCATATCAATTTAAAAAATGTATAAACCAGATTAAACTTTATATTCTCAACTCCTAAATCTAGAAGTCATACTAAAAGAATTGGTAAAAGCCTTTTTTATTTTTTTTATTCCATCAATAAAAACAGATTTGATAAATATAACAAAGAGCTTCTATCAAAATTCCTACCAAAATATTGTCCCTCGATTGCTAAGATAATCCTTATTATTTACTGCTGTACATACATTAAATCTCTCAAAGTCTTTTAAAGATTTCTAGCAAGTAATTCTATTCTTAAAGTATTATTCGGGCTATTTTCCTCATCCATATTATTTTCTTCCTCACTTTTAGATGAGGTATGATGAATTTTAAAAGTATTAATCTATTTTCCTCATCCATATTATTTTCTTTCTCACTTTTAGATGAGGTTTTTCTGATCCATATTATTTTCTTTCTCACTATGAGGTGAGGTAAAAGTATTATTTTGTCTATTAGAATTCATCATGTCTTGTCTCAAGGATTTTGAAAAATAACAATATCTATTGCTCAGTAAGCTCAGTGGCGATGATGGAATGGAATGATTTCTGTTGAAAACAAATAGGCTGTATTTCTTTTCACCAGACAAAAAAATCACTTTTATTGGGCTGTAAGAGTGGTGAAAGGGATTTTTTGAAAGTATTGTGTATAAAATCTTTGTAAATTTTTCTGTAACTTTAGATGCATTAATTGACTCGTTGTTTTAATCTTAATCTACAACTTGGATGCTGAAATTTTGGCTAGCTTTGTCCCTAAATCTGACCAATTACAATTTACCTTTTTATTCACTTTGATAATATTTACTGCATCAATGATGGGTTTATTAAAGATTGTATTAAGATTAAATTCTCACAAATGTGCAACATCTGTGCTTGGAGATAAATAGTATGATGATAAATAGTACAAAGTTTTGGCATTCATTTTCCTATTTTTGTTCTTCAACCTTAAGTGTAGGTCACAGAATGAAAAATCTAGAGTGATAAAGACCTATGGGCCCACAGCCTAAAAAGTTATAATTTTAACACCAAGGAAAATTAGTACATCAGTTGGTAAAGTTAGAGGCAGGTTGATCAGTCAATTATACAGATAATTATTTAGTAGAATGCTAAATAATTAATCAGTTATAATGTCAAATAATAAATAATACAGGTCACCATTATCAAGGTCAAAGGTCAGGCGGAAAAGAGAGAACATTTCTTTTCACTCAATAATTCTTTCTTTCTTTCTTAAAATAATTGAATAATGTTGATTTGTTTGTTTTACAGCGTATCAACCTTTTTCAGGTCATTTAATGCCGAGGACAATCATTTTTGAGAAACGTTCGTTTTTGTCCACACATAGTTTTTTGAATAACACAGTATGCACTATTTAACCCATAGCTGGAGGGAATGTGGGGATTCATACCTTTTTAGGTCATTTAATGCTGATAACAATCATTTTTGATAAACATTCCTTTTGTCCACACAGTTTTTTTAAAATAACATTGTATGCACTATTTAATCCCTGCAGGATAGATTTACTGATGGACGGCCTGTCTACTGTATCCCCTCCTCCTGTTTACTCCGCTGTTGTCTTGCGTGAGTAGGTCTGTGGCTAATGAGACCTGCATTGGACAGATAAATTATACCGCAGATTCCACAAGAGTATCTAGTCTCATAAAACAGGTGCTTAGGTAAAAATTCTACGGAGACAGGTTTGGTGAAATCTCTCCAGAATCTTGATATGCCGGCGATATGTTGTCCAGGTTTCCGAGGTACCAACATTCAAACAGATTAAGCAGGGTTGATATGCCGTAAAAACACAAACAAATAAAACAGACATGAACTAAGTAAGAATTTAAAAGCACACAAGAACGGATTTAAATAATTTGGCTTATTGCTGCATTTTGTTTCTAAGACAAAGAATCTGGTGAAAGAATTAATTCCGGTGTTGCCCGAGTTTTGAATTAAACAGTTACACAGACAGACACACACGCACACAGACACATTTTTATAGATATATATTAAGATGAGTTGTTAGAACGACAATAGTAGTAGTAGCAGTACAATTCAACCCATGGCTAGGCTGGGGATATATGTTTATTGAATGGTTTTATTAAGACTAATCAAGAAAGGGCAAGAAAACTTGTCTTTTGGCGCTATTTAAAACAACAATTGGTTTTTAAATATATATTCGATAAAGATGAGTTAAATTATCATTGCTAGTTAAGAAGAGGAATTTATTCATAATTATTTTATATTTAATCTTTTGATAAAATTAAAACTAACTGAATACCTCAATATAGTAGTTTTTTGAAATTGTTAAATATATGAGTGAGTGTAAAGCATATCCAAAAAACTCAGTCCATTATATATATATATATATATATATATAAATAGATAGATAGATAGTTAGATAGATAGATACATATAAAAGCACTTTGGGCCTATTTTCTATTTATTATCTTGAACCTTTTTAATCTACTGAATTTTCTTTTTTCTATCATTTTATAAATTCATCCTTTTTTTTATTAATTTTTTAGTCGATTGAAAAATATTCTTTTAGATATGGTCAATTTATTCTATATATATACACATATATATATGCATATATTTATTCAGACATATTTCATTAAAAATAATTTTAATTTTTCTTTTTGATATTTTTAATTGAATTTTTTCTTGTTTTCTAACAAGAAACTTAATATAATTCCCCAGCTTTCTTCCAAACGTTTTTGGTTCTCCTTGACCATCCTTGATAAAAATGTAACTGACAAAAAATGTCAACCCCTAAGGATGGTTAAGGAGGACTGAAAACGTTTGTAAAGAAATATGCCGGAATATTTATATATGTATGTGTGTGTGTATGTGTGTATATATATATATATCTTTATAAATAAGTTTAAACATTTAACTTAGTCACATATTAATAAATAGAAACAACTGCTATAATTGGAAACAGTCATTCAATATTTTTGGATAAATAACAGTATAAAATCTTTTTTTTTTAGTTTTGATATCAACTCCCAATGATTTTTTGAATTTTTTTATAAAAAAATCAATTCTTTTTCTGAAAATCTCATAACAAAGTCTTATTGTGAATAATTGCCCACTGCTGGCCAAATACCAAGAGATTCTGTAGAAAGGAGACAATTTCAAAAAACTTGGACATTCAAGTGTTATCTTTGTATCTTACTAACAGCAAATCGATTAAATAGTTATTAAATATATTTTAAGTTTGGAAGAAAATTATAACAAAATGAGAAGTTTGAAGTCAATTTGAATATCACAAATGCCACAAAACAATGGCTTTTTTTTCAAACATAGGAAATGGAATATATATATCAAACATAGGAAATGGAATATATATATATGTATTGGACAAAATAATGGAAACATCTGCAAATTTTGCATCAAATTTAAAACACTTATAACAATTGCAAAAGATCATCAAAATGTTGTTTTTTTAATTTCTATCTATGTTAATTGGTTAAATTTATTTAATTCAGATAGTTTATAATAGCAAAGATAATTAAAATGATAGGTCTATTAGATTTTAGAAATGTCAAAGTGTTTCCATTATTTTGTCCAACACCTATGTTTTTATACATATATATACATATATATATATATACACACACACATACACATAACTGGTCATTATTATTTAGCCACCCTAGGTTTAAAAAATTATGTATTTCTTACTATTTTTTAGTATTTATTGCCAAGTGAATAATTGTAACTGAAGATGGAATGCTTCTTTTGTTACGACTACATAATAACATTAAATGAATTTATAAATATTTAATAATTACTTATACCTTCTAGTCTAATGGCATAGAGAATAATAATAAAAGGGGATAGTTCTAAATAAAAATCGAATCATTCTTTTGTTGTTATTACTTTGACAGATTTTACAGGGCAAAGAAAGCAAAGATGATGAACTCATGTGAATCAACCTAACCTTTCTTCTTATTTCTGTATGCCATAAGACTATAAGGAATAAGTAATTATTGAATATTTATAAATTCATTTTATTAATTTATTTCAGGGCTGTTATCCTCATCTTTCCTAGTTGTTGTTTCACTTCTTTGAGATGAGACTCCTTAATCTATGCATTAATTTCTTTGCAGCTTTTATCCTCATCTTTCATAGTTAATCACCTGACAAAGGCCAGAGAATAAAGTTGTCCGAAAGGTAGTGAAAAAACAATAACTATGAAAGAAGAGGACAGCAGTCTGCAAAGAAATTAATACATATATTAAGAAGCCTCATCTCAAAGAATTCCTAAATAAATATAATTTAAAAATTAATTTGTCATTGTGCAATCTTACCAAAAAAACATTCTATTTTAATTTACAATTATTCACATGGCAATAAATACTAAAATTTTTTTACTAATTTTATATTTCATAAAAGAATTTTTAATAAGTTGGAGTATGATTTTAAAAAAAATTAAATAAAACAAATCGTACGCCAACTTATAAATAATTCTTTTTGGGTAAATTTGTCACCTCGCGGTTAATATAAATTAATATGTTCCTTATTTTCAAAACAATATATATATATAAATAATAATGTTACTTAGTATTCTCTACCTGGGTTTCATCATCAGGATCATCAGGAGAATACCTTTTTGTAGAGGGTATTAATCATATTTGATTATTGAGAACAAAACATGACAAAAAGGTATGATCCTGATGGTGAAACCAAGAAGAGAATATTAAACAGCCCTGAGCATTTTTCTTATTCATTTATCACAACTCTCTTCCATAACTGAACTACGAAGAGTTTTTCAGCCAGCATCTATGTATATGTATATACATTTTTGTCTCCAGTCATCCTTCGTTCAAACTTTGAAGAGTGCACAGCATCCTATATATATATATATGTGTGTGTAAGCTCTAAGCAAAAGGCAGGACGACAAAACTTTCATGAGAAAGTGATATAAAAAGAAAAACAAATAAAAAAAGAAAATTCTGTGAAAATAAATAAAATCATATTCCCAACATTTAGCATAAAGTTCATCATAAATAATTTACATATATTTCCATGGGAATGGTCACTGAAGCAAATTCATGTAATCTGAATCCCTTTTCTTTTTTTTGGAAGCCTTTGCTCGAGATGACATTGCTTTCGAATGGTGAAGAGACTTGAACATTTTGTTGGTTTTTGATTTAACAGCCAGGGCCGCTCCTTCGGGCGTATAGGCAAGGTAGACACAAGACAGATCCATGTCAGGACAGATTTCCTTAGGTTTTTCAAATAAAGCCGAGTGTTTGCGCATATTATTGCCTGTGTAAGCAACACATTTCAGCTGCCATTCTCCGATGTCATCATTCCAGTGGACATAATGCTCGATGACGTTTTGAAATTCTGGAGGAATAAAGTTATCAATCAAAAGCATTTGTAATTTTAGTTCTTGGCTCAACTGCCTGACATTTTCTAAAAGTCCTTCCATTTCACGCTGGTGTTCTTGCTGAAGGTCGGCCATTTCGGATTTAGCTTGCACAAGCATCGCCCAACATTTCTTCAACTTTTTCGTCTTTCCAACGATTTCATCTTGTAAACTCGAATATTTTTCTTCAATATCAATCCGTTCTTGTTCTTTCTCCTCCAAGGCTCGGCGCAACTCTTCTTCTCTTTTCTTTCGTTCTTCTAATTCTAATGCACTCTCACCGAGCAAGCGTTCTTGCTCTTCCGCCTTTTCTAACAGGTTTTCTCCACCGACAATTATTTTTTTCTCAATAGCAACCAATTTCTGGGCAAGTTGATCTTGTTCTTCTTGATATTTCTTTAACTCAGCTTCTTTTTCATCCAAACTTTCCTTCATTTTGTTCCTTTCTTCTTCTGCCATGTCCTTCTTTTCTTCCAATAGTTTCCGATCGTTCTCGATCCGAGATTGGATTTCTGCCATTCTGTCTTTGGAAACTCGGCGAGATTTTTTCTCCTTCCATTTTTTCTTGCCACTGACGATGTTATCAATATTTTTTTCATTATCCACCTCTTCTTCTTCAATATCATTCATGTCCTCTTCATTATCGGAAACCCCTTCTTCAAGTTGTTTTTTTAGTTCCTGAATTTCTTTCTGGAATTGTCTTAGAAGTGCGTCTTTGGGATCTTCGTTAATTCTAGCTTTGTTTTTGATATTCTTTGCACGGTTCGCATATCGCAATGTGCTGATAGTTTCATCATAATTGTAGTCAGCAGGGCCGATAGCAGCGATCATGATTGTTTTTGAATTTCCTCCTAAAGAATCTTGCAGCAGGCGAGTAAGTTTGGAGTTGCGGTAAGGGATGTGGCTGCTTTTACCATCCACCAAGGCTGATATGACGTTCCCGAGGGTAGAAAGAGAAAGATTAATTTTGGAAGCTTCCTTAAGCCTCATTCCTGTGGCTCCAGTTTTGGCCTGGCGTTCTGACCCAGCCAGGTCCACCAGATGGAGCTTGCCCATGATGACATGCTGTTTTCCGTCAATTCCTTTCTCACTGCATTCAACAGTAACAGTGAAAATAGCATGGGACCTTGAACTATGGGCGTTCATATTGGTAGCGCCAACTGCGCGGTTTTTGTTCCCTAGAGACATAATTCTGTCCATATCATCTGCATTGTTGACAACAAATGCTGACAGGTCTTTCACATAAACACCAACATCAGGACGTTCTTTAACCTCGAGCCTCATGTTTTGATCTTTGGCTAAAAGATCGCGGATCTCTTCATTGTAAATTTCCATATACGAAACACGAACTAGAAAACAGTTCTCTTCGCCTGCTTTTGCAATGGCTCCGAATATATGGGCAAAAGAGTTCGGTATGATACCCCTCATTTCGGGAATCGCTCTTAATCCCTCCATTGTGTATGTTTTTCCGGTACCAGTTTGCCCGTAAGCAAAGATCGTTCCATTATATCCTTCGAGGACACAATCAACAATAGGTCGGGCAACCTCGTTGTAAACATCGACTTGTTTACAATCTGCGTCGAAGACTGTATCGAATGTAAAGATCTTGGCCCATTCGCCGTGACTTGCAGACGGATTATCGACTGTGATCGTGCCTCTTAACTGATCAACTGTCACCAGGATGCGACACTGGCTTGTTAGCTCTTTATCGTTGAGTGGACGACATCGGACAGCAACTCGGACATTATCGGAATCCTTACTTTTATTGGTTGTTGTATTACAACCAGTTGTATTATTTATGGTGGTGTGGCTGGTGTGCATACTTGAAGTGGTACTGCTCGCATTGGTAGAAGTAGGGCTTAGTGTAGAAGCTGAAGTTGAAGTTGCACTACTGCTGCTAGTAGTCATGCTGCTACTGCTACTACCTGTGGTGTGGTTACTCAATACTCCGCGATAACTACTTGTATTTTTGTTTTCTGGCATTTTTGTCTCTTACATGAAGAGCTGACACGAAAGTGGAAAGAAAAGAAAAAAAAAGATAAACACACACACACACACACACAAAAAAAAACTCAGTAAAAGAATGAGGTTAGACTAAATATGGTTTTTAACCCCAAACTCCAGTCCAGTAGTACTGACTGAAGAAGGAGGGTTGTGGCGTGGTGTTGTTGGTGTGTGCATACTGTGTGGTGTGTGTGTGTGACTGCTGAATTCTGCTACTGCCTGCTGGTGCTCCGTAAACTGTTGTTGTTTTTAAGAAGAGAGGTGGAAAAAAATAAAAATAAAATAAAATAATGAACAGCTCCCAAATCGTCAAAACGAAGAGATAATTCCGAGTTAAATTTTAAAATGTCTTTTGGGGTCGAAAAAAAGAACATCCAGTCGGCACCATTTTGATGCGTCAAGTAGTCCAGTTATATCGCTGAATACTGGCTGTTTAGTTCTCTCTCTCTCCCTCTCCCTCTCTCTCTCTCTGGTACACCACATACAGTAGTTACTTTGTAGACCCCTCCTCTTTGCCTCTTTCTTTATCCCCGTTCCTCTCCCTGTCTCTCTCTCCCATTGCTTTTCGTAATAATTCCGGCAATATCTGATGTGACGTCATTGCAAGATGCGCTTGTTTTGCTTGTTTCTTCCTTTCGTCTTACTAAACTTACCAAGGGGAGATAACTCAGAAAAGCATAGTTTTCATAGCAATCAGAGGATTCATTCATTAGCAATAGCATACCCATATGGCCATGCCATGCCATACCATGCATGCATTAAAATTCAAATAATTATAATTTATCCATTCTGTTAATCATTCAACCACGGCAGTGGTTGAATATATGCTTGAGTCCGACATTTGAATGAATCGAGACACATTCAAACCCTTACCACCAATTCCGTTCGCAACTAAATTTCAAACAGGTTATATGGTTGGATAGAACACATCATTAGCTACATTTTGAAAAAAAAATTTCGAAAATTGGTTCAGTAGAAAAAAAGTTATAAC
>JAYKTE010328206.1:0-11136 GCA_036873565.1 Xipholeptos notoides | reverse complement strand
AAAGATTCTTATTCATTTTTTTAATTGCATATTTGATCTTATTGCATTATCTTCTACTGTTTTGATTATTTTATATTTTTGGAAGGAGAAGTAGCAACCTTTTTATTGGCATATATTTATAAGTAAAAAAGAACTTGGATATTTTTAGGAAAAAAAATTCAATGACTATTAGAATAAGCTATAAAATTGTGATATCCTATTTCAACATTATAATTAGTGATAATAGCATATCTTTAATAAAATATATATTTTATTATTGAATGGGTATAGAGTAATTTCTGAGGTCATATATATCAGAAATCATGAGAGATTATACTGATTTGCTCATCAGAGGTGATAATTCATAATTATTAATGTGTTGCAAAAATGCAGGAATAGAAAAAATTATGGCATAATGTGATGGTTGGGAAATTTCATCTTTTATATGTGAGTTGGATATACAGTGAGGACTGACTTTGTGTAACTTTATTATTAGCTAAAGGTGAAAATATAAAAATCATATTGACCAAATTTCCTTATAATAACTAAGATGAGAAATAAAATAAAATAATTCAAAATCTGCTGGCAAAAAAGTTTTTTAAGAGGGTTGTAACAATATTGTTGATACAATATTGTCATTCACTCTGTTATGGTTAGCAAGAGCCTCTGACTTACCTCAGCAAACTTTGTAGGTTTCCAGTGATATAAAAACAAAGGGCAGGCAGTTCTAGGCAAAGAGGACAAAATGGCTCAAGTGGTGAACATCTCCTAAATAAACATTGATGTAAACCTCATTCTCTGCATCTTCATGTTCCCTCATCTTTCGCTTCCCACTACCAGGAGACCAGAAGAATGAAGACGGGCCAGAAAAATGACCATTACGGTATAGGGTTAATGTCATGTAAGGGTTTAAAAAGAAACTTATAAACCTTTGTAATATTTTGCCAGTACTATTTTATATCTTTACATATTGAGGGTTATCCAATGTTATAATTAAAGCCTAATTTCATATAAAAAAATCCTTTAGGCTTTTCTATTATATCCAAGATAACAAATTTTGAGATCAGAAGATCAATTTGCTTGACTATATAGTGAATAATTTTGATAAATCTTTAAAAAGGTGAAAGTCTTAAAAGTTTAGCTTTAAGTTAAGAATTGACAGATTGTATTTCTTATAGAAACTCTAAACATTTTCTCTTCTTGGATTCTAATTTTTCTTGCTTAATCTTTTTAGACTTATTTCTTGAAAAATACTTGGGTCTTTATGATGTTTATTTTGTGCTTAGCTCTATGTTAATATTATTGTCTTTTTAAGATATATGTTCTTCATCTATTCAACAGAAATTACTTGAAATTTATTAACTTTAATTTTCCTCTGCAATTAGTCAATATTTTTTCTACGTCACTCCCACATTCTTTCACTACCTTGTACCAACTGTCCGACTGCCTAAAAAACTGACCACCATTACATACACTCTACCATTTAAATATTCATGTCAAGTGCCGAAAACAGATGAGGCTTAATAAAAAAAATGACTTGAGTGACACGTAATCATTTCTTAACTTACGCATAACAATTCAGCATGACTTCTTTTGTCCTATAATATTACAAATCATGAATTTATTCCACTTGCTTTGGCCTTGTGCCTAACTTGAGTTGCTGCTCGACCAAGTAAATATAATATTTAAGTGAAAATTAAAAAGTTTTTATTTTCTTCTGAACTGCTTGAGGTTCAGTTTTATCTTTAGACTACATTATCAAATACTCAACTCAAAAAGAAAAAATTTAATACGTAAAATTAATTTTTTTGTCTTTTGACCATATGTTAAGACGCAAGACTAAATGTTAAAAAATTATTTTTCAAAATCCTTGAGATGAGGTATGATGAATTCTAAAAGTATCTAAAATTAATATTAATATAATATATTATAGATGAGGAAAATAGTTTGATTAGTACTTTTTGCACTTTTCTAGGAATTTCTATTGACCTGATTTATTTTCTCTGAGTTGTACTCTTTCTTTGAAAATAGCTTTTCCATACTTGGTATATATTGCAAATTATTACAGACTTTGCCTTGAATAAAAAGAAGTGATGAATCTTCCTTATTACTTATTAGAAATAACTGGGGGATGATGATAATAGTTGTCATCTTGATTTTAAGAATAGCCATCTTTACTGAAGGTATAATGAATTCATTGTAACTGGAGCAGCTCAAACTTCTTAATTGATTTAACAAAGCAATGAAAAAAAATTACAATTGATGTGGGCTAAATTGAATAATTTCCAAATAATATATTATTCGTCTGAAATAAGCACATTTGAAAAATACTTAATATATATACAATTATTTCCATATTCTGTACCTATTTATAAAGTTTGTTTTACTGTTTTAATTAGTTTATCCACTTGCAAAAGTATGATTAATAGTTTTGTTTTATAAATTATAATTAGATTCAACTTTATTTAAAGTTTTGTGACTATTTTCTCTTCCATGCATATGTTTATCATTGGTCTTGTACTTCAGTATAGTTGGATTATATTTCTTGATCTTGCCAATACAGAATATATTTGGGTTTTTTGTAGATTCTATAAAAGAGTATTTTTGATATTTTCTGTAATTATTGGTATTCTATTCAAATCAAAACACAGCATGTGTTTTTATTTTATCTATTTATTGGATTATTTGTTATTATTTGTTTTTTAATATTCTATTTGCTTCCATATGTGATGTCTCTTGAGTCTTCTTTTTCTTTAAGTTTTGTGATTTTGCTTTTATGTCTGCTTGTCAGCTTTAAAATGTATAATGTCTGTCTGTGTGCGGCATTCATTTCTTCTTGTTTTTCTTAATTCTATTAGCTTTATGATTTTCTTGATTCATCATTTTTTTGTGATTTTCAACAGATAATTTGGTCTAACTTTTGTCTGATTAAAAATTCTGTTTTTCATCTTTTTTTTATTGACTTTTTTTCAAAATATTTATTGCATTTTTTCCATCTGCTAATCAGGTCCAACAAAAACTGTCTTAATTATCATCTGTTTGTTTGAAAAACCTACATTGCATTTTATAATTGTGAATGAGACTAGCATTCAGGAAATTCCAATCACCAGTAATGACCCTCAACTTTTAAGGTAGAAGTTGGTTTAGAAGAGTTGGTAAAATGAGTTTTGTGAGGCAAACTTGGATTTTCATAAATTATTCATATTCATTTCCACTGACATAGTTAAAATAAAAAAATTAAGAGATTAAACAAATTTATTTTCATAAATCTGTCATTAGTAAAATATTTTTCATTTTTTTATGTTCTAAATTGCAATTTTTTGTTTAATGTGAATTATGTGAATGTCACCTAAAGGAAAATGGATTGTTTTTATTGGTGAATTAGTTTATTTATCTATTATTCATTCATAATTATTTGTCCATGTGATAGCAATAAAATATACTAAATAAAATGAACAATTTATATCAGTTATTCTTAACACATATATATAGGTTAAATATATATAAAAGGTTATTAGGGGAGGTCCACTTGGGGCAGTTGATAGACAGCTGGACTTCAAAATTGTGATATGTGAGTTTGAATCCCAGTCGTTCTGTTTACTTTCACATTTGGATTAATACCATTGGGAAAGGTATGAATCCTTGCATTCCCTCCAACTATGGATTAAATAGTGCATACTATGATATTTAAAAACTCATGTATGGACAAAATAATGTTTATCAAAAATTATTGTTATCGGCATTGGATAACCTGAAAAAGGTATGCTGTACAACCCAAACAAAAAACACAAAACCAAAAGCGAAGGTCATTAAGAAAATAATGTCTCCTATTTTTTATTCTGCCAAATGGATCAGAGGGAATTATAAATTGCATTGTTATGTATTCATGACCTAAAAGTTTTATCACTCAGCAACCTTTGTCACAGACATGCGTCAGAAGCAGAGATGCGTCATTGAATTCCTCCATATAGAAAAAAATGGAATTTATCAGCATCAACCAGCTCCTGTTGAATGTTTATGCAGCCAATGCAGTTGATGTAAGCCCAGTTAGGAGATGGGTTTGATGATTTCAGAGATGTGAATGAAAAGTATGCTACTGACGCTAAAATAGACCAACTTGTTTATCATTGGCAAAAGTGCATTGAAAATCATGGCGACTATTTAGAAAAATAAATTCTTTAGCACAAAAGGTTGCTCATTTTAATGGTACCACTTCTGTCTTTGGAGCTCTTCAACTTTAAAAAATAGGTGGCATTACTTTTAGAATGTACCTTGTATCCCTGCAGTTTAATTAAGTTTATTCTCAAAATGATTTATTGTTTTTTATAAACCTAAGGTCTTATACTTTCGTTATAAAGATTCCTATTTGATATGAAATAAAACTTTTTAATTGAGAATAGATTATTATATAATGAAGCAATAACATGATCTTGATCTGTTACAGCTAAACAAATCTTTATAAATAATATTCTATGAGTCTAATCTAATTATAATGTTATTGTTCAATAGATGGAAGAAAGACGACACGACACGGCACTCGTCAAATAAAATATATATTGAACATAAAAATACAGAATAAGGAAATAGCTAGGCGAATCCTCCTCTTGAGCTTAGGACAAAAGTGACATTAGAACCTTACTCGTGAGTCGCTGATACCAGGCTGCTCAAGTAGATTCTGGCTGGAGGAAGTGATGTCAGGAATAGTTTATTATATCAGGAGTGATACCCAAATAGTTATCTCCTTTAGTGAGCTACTTTGTATTACTGATACCATGCTACTTACTAAGTATACATCTTTTATGCCTGATAATATTTTCAACCTTCTTTTTATTCTTTTAAAAATTTTATTTGCTATTTTTTCTCCTTTTTTTATTATTTCCTTTTTCTGGATACACTACTATTCTTTTTCTACCTTTTGTTTTACTTCACATGCATCTCTGTGCCTTGTGGTTATAGTACATAAATAAACATACTGTCCTACTTATATAGATTACTTTTGCTCCAGTGATCATGTCTAAATCATTGTATGTTGTAAATAACTGCAGGAGCCACAAGAAAGTAATGAATGTAGATGCTATAATCCAATAGCAAGCTTAGGTATGAAGTTCAAATTTGTGTTGCTTCTTTTTTCACTCTATGTATATCATTGTCATTGTCATCATTATCATTCAGAAATGGCCTTTTAGTTTCATAATCATTTCAAAAATAGCTTTTATTGGCTTGTAGTACACATGTTTAACTATTAAGCTATAGAAAAATTGTTTCCTCTATCAAGAGTTAGAATAATATCAGTGTTAGAGCATAAGTAGCTGATTTGCATTGACACAGAGTCAACAGCCTTTAGTGACTGTCAGTTTCTCGCATGTGCGATTGGTCTGATGATCACTCAGGAGAAAAACTGATAGTCATCGGCGGCCATTGACTCTGTCTACACTGATCAACTATATATATATAGGCAGCATTCTTTCATTTAAACAAGTTTCATTAAAAAGAACAGATTTTTTCTTTATTTTTTGCAACTTTCTGATGAGCATCTTCATATCAGGTCTGAAGTATTAATATAAAGATGTCCATCAAAAAGTTGAAAAAAATAAATTAAAAAATAGACAGAAAAATTCTGTTCTTTTTAATAAAACTTATTTATATCACAAATATAGTAAATAAATAAAGTAGTTAGAAAAAAAGGATTTTGTTTTGATTTTTAGAACTAATATTCTCATTTTATATTTGTCTCATTTTGGTTGATATAACCCTTGAACTTTTTCAGATGAGATTTAGTGAAATTTAAAACCTTCTAACCAAACTTTGGAATGATTTACATGTAGAGAATTTTGAACCAAAGTGTGAAGGACATATCACAGAAGTGGATACTTAATCATGTATTCACAGGATACAGTGTCCTCATTAATCAGGAAATAACCTATAACCATTTATTCTCAAACATTAGAATTTTTTCAGTTATGGAACATCTTAATGGAAAACAGTATTATGCATTTAGCATTGTGTTTATTATTATGGTCTTATTCAATAGTTGTATGTATGGATTGGTATTTTATTTTTAACAGTGCTCTGTGATTTCCTGGTGGATATTTTCTGTTTCATTCAGTGCCCACATTATATTCTGATGCATTACAATATTAGATAATATTCTGGCTGGAACTTAATTTGATAATAATAGTGTTCCATATCCGTGGCTATCTTATATCTTTGTATATTATCATCAAGTCTGTTCATGAATCTTATGTAAATGGTAAACAAGATCTTCATTGTTTTTGGCACTTCTCCAACTCTAGCATCCATTTATTATGCTTATTGATCCTGAATTATGATTCCATTTCTTCCCAGCATCTATTCAAAATGAAAATATCCTTGTATCATTTTATTATGTAAATCTGCTAATTAATAAATTTTGCTCAATTTCTAATAAAAACTATGAGAATAAAATGATTGTAGAGATGAATCTGGGGGATGTTCTATAATTAATATACAGTTTCAATAAATTATTCCAAGTTAGCATTGAATCTATGAACATAGCATTATAAATGTTTGAGGGTATCTAAAGTGTGAATTTCGATGACATGATTCTCATATCATGAAGTATTGTTAGAATTAAAATTATCAAGTAAAGTGCATTCCTCATGACCAATTTTGCTGAAGAATTAGACATTTTGTTACAGACAAACCTAATACCCTTTTATATTTTGTTTTACTAACTTGTCTAAACCCCAACTCATTTTAATATTATCATATGTCGTTTTTGATATTTTTTGAGACAAATGAAGTGTTTATAACACTGATAAGTATTTAATGATAAAGTATTGGCTTTGTATGCAAACAGTTATCTGTTGCAACCTTCCCCTTCCTTATCCTCTCTTCTCTCCCCATCTTTATATATACTTTTAATCACTAATTTTAATTTTCAATTAATTTTAATTTGCTAAAAGCAATTGGAATTAAATTTACAAGAATTTCACTTAACAAATTATTTACATTCCTTCCAAAATTTTTTCTTAACAAATTTCTGCAAACAAGCTTTCACTCAGTTTGATTTTAAAATTAATCTAAACAAATACAAACAAATTTCAACCCTTTAATATTTTGTAATCTACCCAACAATACTAGTAGAAGTACCAGCAAAAACATTTCAGTATGAAAAATATTTCAAGCTGTTGATAACTTTTATATTTCTTATAAATCTATCATTTGAAACTACATTGATAAGTTCAAATAACTAAACAAATAAATTCAACATTTTATTATCTATCCCTTATAAAATCTTCATAATAAGCCTAATATTATTGTTATTTATGTCAGCTTCAATCTGTAAACTTTAAATTGTGAATCCACATTCACTCTCAGGCTTTTTTCCAAATCTGCAAATTTTTTTTCATTGAATATTTGAGTTTTTATGTTTTCTATCCTATGAAAAATGTTACACTTATTTTAAATCTTATTACAACATTATTGAATTCAGTTAGATTTTTATTCTTAACATTTTATAATCGTTTCAAGAAAATGTTTTAGTATAATCTGCAAATACTTGTGTAACAATGTGAATATAAATTATTTACATAACTGACAAGCAGATGAGGCCCAAGTAGACAGCTTTATAGGATTTTACTTGCCACTATGTAACATTATGGACTCTAGGGGCTATTTTGTTAAAGTTAGTTTCGTGATTACGTGTCACTTTAGGGTTTGGTAAAGTTCATTGATTTACAGAAATATATATATATATATATAAAGATGAGGCCTGTCTATTCAATGAGAGTAACTCATCTAGGTGAAGGACAATGCTGACTTTTACTTTGTATATATATATATATATTGTGCACTGAGTAACTTTTGCTTCTTATAACTCATCAGTTTAGTTCTGTGGTTATTGGATTAATATATTTACTATGATCACCAACAGAAGTAGCAGGATGTCTGTTGATGTTTGATAAAAATGTCCTTAGATGAACCTGTAGATTTACTAGTGGAGACTTTATATCTTTATTTACTATGTAACTACACCTCTATTGTCTATCATCAAGATAAATCATAAAATTGGTACTAGACCTATTTTATCAAAGAAGTCCATTTCTAAAGACTTGGACAATTTGATTAGCTGCAGAAAGAGATAAAGTGAAATCTAATGAAACTAATATATTTAAAAAGGTCTAACCAAAATAAACTTTTTAGAAGCATATTGATGTTGAAGCTACAAAAATTGTCTGATAATTGAAAAAGATATAATCTTTCTTTTTGATAACATTGATACCCATACAATCAAAGTTAAAAATGCTACAATCATAATCCATGATAAAATATTTATCTTCTGAAACCTGTACCTGGTCAATCAGTTGACAATGCTTATTGGGAAAACATGGATATAATTATCATCAGATTGAAAGCTATATCTTACCATGTTTCTATTGGCATCAGTTGATTTTAGTCAAGTAAAATGTTTTAGTATTAAAGATGGTTTTAGATTTTGTCTACACATGAGCTGGTTTTCCAAAATTTAATTACAATAACAGTTTTTTGAGTCTTTTTAATTGAAAGCCAAAAATGTATGCATTATAACTAGTGATGGGACACTTCCTTGGAATCGGAATCATTAAGCGTGTATTTTTGGGCGAATCGGAATTTCATCGTTAAATAAATACCTTAGATTTATGATTCTTTCATTCCGATTCTCTTGAATTTTTAAGTTAATCGGAATCGTTAATCAACATTTTCCTGGAATCGGAATTGATATCGGAATCGAACAAAATGTAGGAATCGTCCCAACACAAATTTATTTATTCAAAATTGTTTATGTTTAAAACTCGATTGAAATTTTCTTCATGTTATTTAAAAATTGTGAGCCTCATTCATTGTGATATACATACATAAGACAGTACATTTATCAATTAAGATATTCGAATATACATCAAAGAACACAACAAGGAAATTGATTATTCATTGTGATATATATACATAAGACAGTACACTTATTCTCATTTATTAAGTACACCTTTTTGCTTGATTAAGATATTCGAATATACATCAAAGAACATAACAGGAAAATTGATTATTATGCAACCTTTGACAATTAGAAATCTCAAAAAAGTGTAAAAACTTGATTTACCAGGAAATTTCAAATCAAAAGTACAAGCAAACTTTGTTTAAGCCTCTTGATTCCTTAAGGAACATAGGGTTGTAACAGCACTCCTCCAACGGACTCGGTTCTGGCTGGTCCCCTTTAACTTGGCCCCTGTCATTCCGGCAGCCCTGGTCGCAGCCTCAATGCTTCTTTTCCATGTCTGCCTCGGACGACCAACTTTACGCTTGCCTTGTGGGTTTCTTTCAAGGGCCTGACTGGTGATGTTTGATGCAGTCTTTCGCAAGGTGTGGCCAATCCAGTTCCATTTTGGATTTTTCATTGAAAAAATAATTTCATGTGACTTTTAGAAATTTCATTAATAGAGCAAAATAGAAAAAATGCAAATTCGTTCCAAAGGGAAATTATTTTCTTGTAGTGTTTGTGGAATCGGATTTTCTCGTGGTTCCACTTTGGAAATGCATGTAAGAACTCACATCCGTGAAAGACCGTTTACATGTGATATTTGTGGATTATCATTCTCCAAAAATTATTCAAAATTACATATGCGAACTCACACTGGGGAGAAACCCTTTTCCTGTGAGGTCTGTGGATCATCATTTGCACGAAGTTCTAGTTTAAAATTACATATGAGAATTCATTCTGGAGAGAAACCCTATTCTTGTGACGTTTGTGGAACATCGTTCTCACAGAATTTCAATTTCAAATTACATATGCGAACGCACACTGGGGAAAAACCATTTTCATGCAAGATATGTGGAACATTACACCCACGGAAATCTGACTTGAAATTTCACATGCAAACTCATACTGGTAAGAATCCATTTGCTTGTCAGGTTTGTGGGTCTGTATTTACAGGAAAATCACTTTTAGAAACGCATATACGAAGTCATACTGGAGAGAAACCATTTTCTTGTAGCATTTGTGATAAATCTTTTTCTCAGAATTTTTATGTGAAATTACATATGCAATCTCACACAGGGGAAAAACCATTTTGTTGTGAGATTTGTGGATCATTGTTTTCTTTTCGTTCCTCTCTAAGGACTCACATGCGAATTCACTCTGGAGAGAAACCGTTTGCTTGTGTCATTTGTAAATCATCATTCTCACTGAATTGCAAACTTCAATTGCATATGCAAACACATACTGGTGTGAAACCATTTTCCTGTGAAATATGCGGCAAACGATTTTCTTTTAATTGTAGTCTGAAGAGACATATGACAACACACACTGGAGAAAAACCCTTTTCCTGTGAGATATGTGGATCAACATATCTGCAGCGCTCTGCTTTGAAAAAACATATGTATGCACACACTGGGGAAAAGCCATTTACTTGTGACGTTTGTAAATCAACATTTGCTCAGAAATCCTACTTGAAATTGCATATGCGAACTCATACTGGTGAGAAACCCTTTTCCTGTGAGATATGTGGATCTGCATTTTCTATTAGTTCCTCCTTAAAAAATCATATGCGAACTCACACTGGAGAGAGACCATTTTCATGTGATGTTTGTAGATCAACATTTTCACAAAGATCCAGTTTAAATACACACATGCGAACTCATAATAGAGAAAAATAATTTTCTTGAAAAATTTGTAGATGGAAATAAAAAAAATATTCGCAAAGAAATCAGTCGAACACAAAAGTTTTAGAAGAGACAAAAGTATATTTATTTAAAATTCTCTGTTGTAGTTGAGAGAGTGTACAAAATTACTCTTGTGCTGTTTTCAGTTTGGTGTGAGCAGTGAGTGAGTGTATATTTTAAAAACCAACTCATTCTTACTCGTGTCACTTCGTGCAACTAACTTTCTGTTTTGGGCCTCTGTCTGTCGTCCCTTGTCACCGCTGACGGCCTGTGCGACCTTTTCCTCCAAAGATGGCGACCCTCAATCTCTACTGTCCAATTGTCACAGATTTCAAAATAAAATAATTTTATGCTTGTCAAAGAACGAACACGTGACTTCATTTTTTTTCTTTGTGAGTTTGTTTGTGTTTTACGGCATATCAACCATTTTAGGTCATTTAATGCCAAGAACAATCATTTTTGATAAACATTATTTTTTGTCCA